>JANJEY010000007.1:27141146-27152882 GCA_024703695.1 Erythroxylum cataractarum
ACAATATAAATATGCTTATAATTAAATAATAGTAATTAATTAATTTTTATATAATTAATAGCTATTATAATGTAATCGAAATAATAATAATAACAACAATAATAATGATAATAATAAGTGCAAAATTTATAATAATAATAATAGAAATAATTAATAATAATAATAATTTCGTTGGGGGAGTGATTTTGTTGAAGGAGGGATATTTCTGGAAATTGTTTGTGTGTTTTATTTTAGAGACAGCGACAAGAAATTTTGTCCTTCAGTTTTGAAAGGAACAAAAAATTTATGTTTTTGTCATCCATAAATTTTTTGTTATCCAACGTCAAAACAAAAATAAATTGGGTCAATAACTAAACACTACGAGACATAAAATTTTTGTGTTTTGTTATCTGTATTTATCGATAGAGACAATAACCATACATTACGTAAAGATTTACACTCCATATTGTTAATGTTCAATAGTGCTTGATAGAAATTACAGACCCCATATTTTAAGATGAAGTCAGTACAGTTCCAAACCTCTAACCTAATCCACGGGCATGATGTCATGCTAAAAGTATCACCTAATAGAACATTACTGCAGAAACATACGAGTATGAGACAATTGTGTCTTCAAGGGCACAAGAGATTGTGTAAATGCTGAAATTATGTAAATGTTATCTAAGTAAGATGATGATACAAAATATCTGTCGTTTCATCAATTCTTATATGAAGATATCAGGGATGATATTTTGTTCAATAATTCGGATGCAGTTTTATCATCATGACCATCCTTTGACAGAGGTGAAGTCCATTCCTGAAAGTTGTGGAGGCTGCCTGTGAAGTCTGTGAAGAGTCCATCAACTCCAACTTTGTTAATCCAGTAATCATATTCCTGATATGGGTCTTCATGAAAATCAAAGTGTAATGATGAGTTATCGTTTCGGAAAGTGTACGGGTGCACCTGCATGTGGATCACAATTATTGAATGGACAGATTTTCATACAACAGAACATGTGATTTGATCCCAAGAATTTAACAAGGGCTTCTCAAAAGAAACTTTAATAATGTAAATTAAGCTCCAACTGTTGCATAAGTAGGACTTTAACATACTCCAACATTCATTACTCTACTTCTTTTACACCTTGAGCATGAAACTTCTAAAGAGTTTTCAGCATTCCATTAAAGGGCAACACTATCAGAGTTTAGTCCAACAGTTTGTGTTGGTTTTGTTTGTTGCATTTTTCAAGTATTTTAACATAGAGTTGAACTTGATTTTAATTTATTATTTCTTATAAACTTCAGATTCTTACATATTTGCTAACCTAATTTATATTTTTAATTACATATAGATTATTATTTGTTAATCAAATGAACTCAACTCAACTCAACTTGTTCATAGTGGGATCAGCTGGGTTTGAGGGGTAGATGGGTTGAGTTTTACACCCTCAAACCTGTGCACTCCTAACCGTAAGTCAACTCAATTTGATAAAAGAGTCCCTAAGCAGCGTCTGAAGCTATTTCTTTGCAGGATTATACAGGTGAAGCCATTATTTTAATACAACTATTAACAAAATCTGGCCCGCAAATATGACTTCACCTGCATAGTACTTTGTTAATGACCATACTTAAAAAAAGAAGAAGGAAGGAATAAACATGTATCAAATCCTAAAATGCAACAATTTGTAGAATCACTACAAAACCCTCCTGATGTAACAATTTAACATGATAACACATTTAAATGAAACAGATGAGCACAAGTTTCGGGTCGATCTGATGTGGCAGAATGACAGTCTATATGGACTACATATTTGCCACATTATATTGGAACTCACATTTCATTCAACTGTCAAAGTCTACAATTACAAGTTTTAGGAGTTCTAAGCTTTACCCAGCTTATGCTGCAAACAAAGGAAAGCAAAAGTATAACACCAGACAAGTACCTGTAAGCCATGAGAATGTGCTCTGGAAACAAGATCTGTTGGTGTTTGCAGATAATTATTCACCACAGGAACAATTGTGTCTTTCCAAGGACCAATTCCCACCACATAATCCTTTATGTAGTCAAGATAACCATCGGAAGTGATCTCCAAAAATGACTGCAAAATTGCCAAATCCATTCAACAACATGACAACCTCCAAAGATATTACAAATAAGAAACTTCATAACATTAAATTAGTAAAACAATAATTGGAGCCCCATAAATGTCATGGGACTCCAATCACATGACCTCTGCTATGAGAAACTAATGCATCAGTTATAGATGGGACCTGTACTATCAGGAGGAATGCAGGCAAAATAAAAGGCCCATAAAAATGTCGAGCAGCTTAAATTATAGCGTCTGAAAACATCTCAGGCTCTAGCTATTGGACCATTGTTGATAAGTTCATCTAGTGTAAAAAGAGTTATTTTCAGGATCATAATGTTTAAGGAGCATATACAAACAACCCACTTGAATAATGCTGATATTAATGGAGATGAAGATCATACACATATGAACCTATATAGATGAGTTGCACAGGAAAATACAAACCTGATTAGTGTCTTGCGTGGGCATGGTAGCATCATCTATCAGTAAGATCTTGGGCATGTCTGTCATATTTGATATATACACCAGGGAGGTCGGAGCAAAGGACTGAATAAATACGGGTTGTTTTTGCCAATCTTTGGACAAATATGAACCTTTATATCCATAATTTTTCAGTGTCTCCACAAACTTATCCTCAAATCGCTTACCACCAGGCCATTTGACCTGTTGCAGATATAATTCAAACATCATTGGCTTACACAGGATTTTTCTGCAAATCTATCAACGTTTTATCAAGTTTCTAAATGCCAAGCACATATTTTATCTAAACTGCGTCTACTTCTAGATATTTTCATGGAAACTGGGTAAAGTACAACAAGACATTAACTCCTATCTTTTTTGCCAAAATACTCAACTTCCGGAGATCTAATACTGCAACCAGCAGGAGTTCAGGGATGCTATAGAAAAAGAAAATGTTCCCAAGTCCAATCAGATATAAAAACAATGAAAATTTCTTACGCCGGATTCTTTATGGAATTTTTCTGGAAGAAATTCCTTACATGTTGGTTGATAAATACTGGATTTTTAATCTCCGGATATATTCCAACAACCCGTGGAGCCTCCAGTGCAATTGATATGAATTCGTCAAAAGTTAAAATAGGAAATTTTCCTGATGGACAAAATACAAGAAAAAGATTAGTTTCCATTTGGTCCATAGGCTGCAGAAAGAAATCAAGAACTAAAATTCTGTTATTATCACTTACAATCAGAAAAGAAGAATGATGTAACAGTTATGACAATCAAAAACATGACGAAGTATGCTCTGTTACAAGATATAAGCAAATTAATTACAACTGAATCCATGAGGTAATTGCACTCAACAAGAATGTTTATAATAACTAATTAGATTACTGATACTCCATTAAGAACAGATTTTTGTTGGTTGACGAAAGTACAACGAATAATGTTATTCAATCAAAGAATCTTATTGTATGTTGTCATACTGTCAGAAAAGATAATTCTCTGATGGAAGTACAGCTAACTTTTCAGACTGTCAATACAAAAAAGTGCTCAGAACTACTTAAGGTTCCCTGAACAGTTTCACTTAGCCATGTTCTTTTCCACATGATCATCACCTTTTCCACTTCTGGACTCCGAAACTTTTCATACTTTTGACTAAAACCAATTCTTGTATGATGAAGACCTACTGGAAATAAGCCCTGAAGTCAATAGATATACTCTAATGTATGAGTAGAAGCAAATCCGTCCACTTTTCCATATCTAACCAGAAAGCTTAGCCGTACAATCCATTTGACTGTAATCGAGGCATTGGCAACCAGAGACATGCTAACCAAATGTTATTCTTATTAGGAATTAGAGGAATACTTACAATCATGCACCTATTATTATATTAAGATTGTTAGTATCCATTGCTGGGATCTTCCCAACAACTTAAGCTTTTGGTTTGAATGGATATTAACATGGCATAAGAGCCTTCTGTTATAGAGATGTCTTGAGTTCAAGTTGCGTCAGCCTAATTTCTGTTGGATTTGTCACTTGTTGAGTTTGTCTACACTTTGTATCAAAAGGTATATTGGGATAACGTAAGATATTATAGGTCTCAACCAAAAACTTAAGCCTAACTTAATTTTTATTAAAAGAATGCAGGCTCTGCATCTTGACAATTATCAAAATAAGAAACTAAAGAATAATCAAATTGATGTATCATTAGCATCAGCTGTCTCTGAATTATGGATGACACATTTTAAAACAGCTCTAAATAACATCATGCAACTAAAAGTAACAAACATTCAAGAACACAAATATATTTAATTGAAGAAAGTAAATAACCATTATATTTTTGATCCCGGCTGCTGAATCGCTGCTTCACCCGCAACTGCTTCAACTCTCCAAGTGTAAAATCAACTGCACGTAATTGGAATAACTTTCCTCGTCATCCTGATCGAAACCTCAATAATAGAAACTAGCTTGTTCAGGATATCGAAACACCCAAAACCACACACTTGAGCAGATAAATGCAGATACTAAAGTTCTACTAGAGTTCATGTGGCCATGGTAAAATTATGAACCAAGGTATCACTAGCAGGAAGTGGCATAGGTTTTGTACCTGTGAAAAATCCAGTGGTATTGACCCCTTGAACCTCATAGGTCCTTTTACGATTTGCAAACTCCTTGTGGTTTGCAATGTCAGTAGTAGCATCAAGGGTAACGTCATGGAAGCATATAAGAAAACCATCTTTAGAGCACAAGATGTCAGTTTCAATGAAGTCTGTTCCCTCTTCTATGGCTCTCTGCAAATAGCAGTCACCAAGTAAAATGATTATGAAGAATAATGTTTAGCAAGTGCAAAAGAAAAGGGAAAAGAAACTGTGAGCAGAGTTAATAAATTAAACAAATGTGTTTGGGGGAAAGAAACAAGATCATATCAGATATATGCCTATTTAACTTGCTTAACACATATAAAGCAAAAGCTATGCTGTATGGATGCGTAAATTACTATGCGAACAGCAAATGGATATGTATCCTTGTAAGGAACCGCATATGAATAGCTAGACTGACCAACAGAACATCGCACTGGCATAGATCTGTGAATTTTAAGAAAATCCATTTATTGTCTTCCCTTCTTCCAAAAGGAATTTACCAACTTTCTTAATTGAAAAAAAAAGGGTGCATACAGCTGAGCGTGTGACTTGTCAACTTCAAGGAAAATGCTCAACTAGACTTTCTGAATGCATAAGCTGATACATACCATGTATGCAGCAGCAGTTTCTTCAGGGATCTCTCCATTTGATCCTCGATGTGCAATATTATATGGGCGGGAAGTCTGTATGGGCTGCCTATGATTATGGCTTATTTTGCTAGGTAGCGGATAGATTGGCCTTGCAACACACACAACCACTAGTGATAGGCATATGACTGGAACAACATCTGCCATTTATCATGGTATAGATTAACTTGGTCAGCTTCATACTATCTTAAGAATTGCAAAGAAAATACCAGAATGTACAAATAGATAAGTACCTGAAATAAAGAGATCACAGGCCCTCTTTCACGTTAATCAACAAATAAATTACCATTGAGTCTTATAAAAATCTCAATCTGGTCAGTCTAACATTGAATTAGAGAATCTTGACAGCGAGGAGAAAGTAATAACTAAAGTTTCGTGATGGGACTAGTTTGGGGACGAGGAACATAACTTGGTCGGTCACTTTTACGTATGCAAGATTAACAACTATGACAAATGCGAATTTCTAACATGATTTTAGTTCTTTCTATCCATAATTTGGAACCTCTAGTTTTAGAACAGAAATAAGCTCCATTATCTTAGCCATTTGACTGCACAAGAGATGCAAATGAATCTCATACCGGAATGCCAATATCATCATCACTTACATATTCCAACAAATATCCCAAATATCGCAATAAACCAACACCGAAACAAAGAAGCATACAAGCATCCAAATGAAAACGAAGAAACACATAAATGTTAGACAGGAGAAAACCAAAGAAGGAAAATAAATGTGCATCAAGACTAGCCTAGCCTAGGAGTCAAGCAATGCACAAATCAGAAAAGACCCAGGAAGTGAAAGAACATGATTCGTGCACCCACATGTTAAAGCCATGATCTTGGCGAAGCTTCTGCAGCGACACCACGCTCGGTCTCCGTCTCTTTCCATAAGGTCTGTTCAATGTAAATGCACCTTTTCAAAAGCCTCCAACTCTTTTCCCCCTGAGCTAGTTTTCTACTCAGTATTCTACAAAGTTGTCATCCAAGTTCGAGGTTGTATCCGGTTTTACAGGTTGTATTGTGCCCAGATGATTCTTACCTGTCGATATTTCACAACCTGAAGGACATTAATTGCAAGCATGCTTTCAATTTGCCAGTTAAGCGTTTACTTCACAATTGCTCGGTTGACTTATGAATCAGTTGGGGACAGGGTCATGTGAGCTTGTCCAAGATGAAAATTTGAAGACACGATTCTACTCCTCATTTGTCCATACTTGTACTGTCAAAATTTGGAATCCTTGATGTTATTGTCTCTTTGACAAATTAACAGACTGAAATTGTGTCCTTTTAGGGTAGAAACAGACTGTATTTGTATGCTCCGCATGGACTCGCTTTAGGTACAGTATTTTGTCGTTGACTTCTAATAAAAGTAATTCATGAAATGCATAGACTAATTTCCTTTTCTTTATCCATACAAGCAAGCAACATGCATTTGATTAGAAACCAAGACAAGGAAAGAACCAAATCGTGTGTGCTTCTGAAGACGAACTTGACGGGTAGTATTTTTTACATGAATTGTGAAATTGATACTTATATCACAAATGTATTATTGTTTTATTTTTAGTTGATTGATTATTTGAGTTGTTTATTTCATATCTTTATTATTAAATACTGTTCAGAAAATCCTCATTTGAAGTTAACAAATAAAATATTATTCAGAAAATCCTCATTTGAAGTTAACATGATAGGTGTGAAATTATTTCATACAAAATAAGATTGAAAGATAGTATCAAAGGTTAAGTAATGTCGATTCAATAAAACCTTAGATAAATTTATTACATTTCGGTACAAATGATTAAATTGAGTGACGACTTCACAAATATAGACAAGATGTATCGAACTGTGTTATTAAATTTTTAGTATTATTTATTATTTTTATTTTCGTTTGTGCCATAAACTTACGCTATAAAAATTGGCGAGTTTCCTTTTACATCTCTCAACATGCTTGCTTCAATCCTTTGCTTTGTTTATAAAAAAAACACTCCAAGAAACTAGTAGTTGAAACTACAAAATTTAAGCAACATTCTTGGACACAGTTTTCCTTGTCAAAGAGGATTAAGTTGTACCTGAATTTCGCTCGATTCAACTTCAGTTTCACGGCCTCGATCATAATCAGATGAGAAGTTGGTTGATATCAAAGAATTACACTTGGCACGAGGGATTATCCACGCCAATAAGATTGAAGCTCATTTAGAGCATCCATCTACATGAACCCATTTTTTCAAATGAACGATTAAGACCTATTGGCAGCTGATTGGAGAGTGGATCATTCAATCCTTTCAATTCATAGATATAAATCTTGGACACAACATTTTGTTCGTTGGGGTTTGATTGTGACGTAGCTCAATAATTAATTCGGATTAAGTTTATCATTGGATATACTGCATTGCAAATATGATTCAAAAACTAAAAAGGTTGTTGAAACAACAATTAGAAGCAGGACCTCCCCATCACTTATATCAATCCTAAAGTATATCAACAATAAATCAGAAGTAGCATGGACACTATTTATAAACAACAATGCATGCAAGAGAAGCCATTTATCACATTTATGTCTCATTCATTGCCAAGGATCAAGGAGTACATGTTCACATTCAGAAGTGACTCAGATCGTAAATTGCAACATGAAAACCTGTCATTTAATGAGACCCTGATTCATTTTCCCCGAAAAGTGAGCATCTCACTTCAAGATAACACGCCAGACACTTTAAGGCATAATAACTCAAACTGTCTAAAACTCAACAGGATAGCAGCAGACAGTTTATGCATCTCTCATATTAGCATGAGATGACCGCAGTCTCGCATCAAGACAATAGACCCCACAAAAAGGCCAGCAGCACGCAACAATTTCTGTAAGAAAAGAGGAGAATTTGTCAATACAAAAGAAGAAACAAAGTCTCACTAAGGTTTAACCATATCAGCAGTAATGTATTGCATTTTCTATCAAGATGAAGTAAATGCCTCATCAAACTAACATGACATTAAAAAGGGGAAAACCAGGTTTGTGCCTATTTCCAAAGATACAACTCTGAATACACAAATAAAACATGGTACTTTCCACTACCACTGCATTTCCTCGTGAAACAAAAAAGGCCAATTATTTTCCTAATGTAGGAACATGAACAAAAATAACAAACTTAATGAATTAATCAGCTCAATTGACCTTTTGACAACAACTTCCCATCTTGCTTCAAGATACAAACAAATGGCATAGTAAATTGTTTTCTTTTGCCTTTTTATAATCCCAAAAAAGTCTCATGGCCAAAAAAAAAGAAGAAGAAGAAACACAGCAGAATGTGAGGTGTTAAAATTTGAAAGATTGAGCCCAAATACACTGAGCACATACAAGCTCAAATGAGGTTCCATCTTAAAACCAATTGGTAATAAGAGAAGTAACTCACTAGGCTTATATGTATGCTCAAGGTTATATATTCTTTCCATATGGGACAAACTCCCACTTATATTTTAGCATGCTTCCCTCACATGTAGGCTAATTTAAGGCCCAACACGTGACATAGTTTGTCACGTTAAGGTGGTGACGATTAACCCAAGAGTAACCTAATCCTGATTTCATTGCTGCAAAGATTAGAGATAATGTTCATGTTCTGGATGCTAATACTGCTACTGATTTGCCTACTTGCTCCAATTGGTACTTGAAAAACAATTGAAGAAATTCTTGCAAAAAGACCTGTTGTTATTCCATTTGTTAGTAGAATATTTTACATTAGTAATCGAGTAAACTTTTCAGATCTCAATACTGCGGGACATTGCTTACTTGCTGCTGTTGGTAATACCGGTAATAATCTGGTTAATTCTATCAGAACAAAAATTGGAGGTTTAAGCATTTGGGATGTTCAAGCTTTTGCTAATGTGAGTGAAGATCAAGCTAAAATTTTTCAAGAGAAAAGGATTCGAATTCCGAGAAAAGTTGTTGCAGCTGCTGGAAATATCATAAGGGGAGTTGTTGCTCAAAAGAAATTGCCAGCTCAAGAGCCTGTTCAAGTTCCTGCTACTGGTGCTCTTGCTGCGATGCAACAGGAATGAGAACAGTAGGTTTTGTGGCAATGCAAGGAATTAGTAGTGCAGCAGTTATAATGCAAGAAGAATCATCTGCAACAGTCCATGAAGATATACAAGCAATTTCTCAAAGAATTACTCGATCAAGATCAAGAGCTGATATTCATTCCACAGTTGCTAAAAGATCTAGATTTGGATGAACAAAGATAGATATAGAATTTTGAATTCATATTATGGCCTGAAAAGAACATTTTGTATCAGCTCTTGATACATCAGACTTTTGGATTCTTCAATTAGTATGATTTTGCATTACGTTAAAAAAAATGTTAAGTATCCCATATTGATTAAACATGAAACTGTTAAAGAGTTTACAAGTGGTAAGAGTCAACTACCAAATGACTAGTTCCGATCATTATGACAATGGTTGACCTAAACCCAATTCTTGTTAATAGGCTCTACACTCTACCCATATTAAAAATTTTAATATGGCATCAGAGCAAATTTGGCCTGGATTAATAATTTTCTGATTGTCCGTCTGGATGTCCAGTCCCATCGGTCCGGTCCAATTATCAATGCGTTTATTTCAAGTGATAACTAAATGTTTAGTCTCAGTTACACTTAAGGGGGAGTGTTAGAGTATTCCATATTGACTAAACATGAAAATGTTAAAGGGTTTATAAGTGGTAAGAATTAACTATCCAAATGACTAGTTCTAGTCATTTTGACAATGATTGACCCAAGCCCAATTTTTGTTAATGAGCTCTACACTCTACTCATATTAAAAATTCTAATAGAAGGTAACTCTTGAACTGAAAAGGTACCCAAATATATTAGGCGAAACCAACCCAACAATACTAGAAGGTTCCCTTTACAGTCATATATGTGGAGTTAAAAGAATGTCATTGTTTTCAAATGCGCTATTCCGATTTGTATGAACAGTGATAGAAGCTATTATAGAACCCAATAATATGCACCTTAGAAGTCTATGCAAAGCATTAACGTGTACAACTAACACCTGAATCTTACATATCCAACTAAACACTCTTGTGTACCCAATGATATACTTCTATATTTAGGATGTCTACCCAATTAAGAATGAAATTGTTTGGGAGGAAGTAATCTAACGTTGTGTAATAAAGGATGTCATTGAATGTAGTAAGGCTCAGTTGAGAATAAGATTCAATTATGTAGTTTATTTGATTGGATAAATACGTGATTTACATGTTTGCTTAAACTTATGAATAGGAATGTACTGAAGATACCATTATTTCCAAAACTAAATGAATGACATTAATTTATTCAAACCTTCAACACTTAAAAATGTATGAAGTTGGTCATTCTAATACCTAATTGCACAAATATTTTACTAAAACCATCAAGCAATAGCTTGGATGATAGTTGCCTCCACCCTCAATGAAATGGTCTTAGTATTCACACGTCAACCTCAATGCATTAAAAAAAACATCATTAAAACATGTTTAATGAGAGTTGAACATTTGAAGAATCGACACATCTTTTCCCATTAAAGCCTCAGCAAATTTTGAGCAATTCCAACAATATTCTAATGTGAAATAACAAACGCACTCTTCTCCATTTTTCCATCTTTTTTTTTTTTGAAATTCTATAAGTAAGCATCAGTTTATTCGGACAACAAAAACGCGCATGGCTATGATCAGACCAGAATTGTCAGATTATAAGTAGGCATCTCTACCACAACCAACAGGACCCATAAAATCTATCGCAACAATTTTGGTGATTAAGTAACAGAACAAACAAGTTAAGAAATCCATGGAATAATTTCCCAACTAACCAAAAAGACGAGGGCAAACCAAAAATTTTTGTTAGTAGCTACAGAGAAAGAGAGAGAATGATACCATATTGAGGGCCCATTTCTCTTCATCGTGCACTTGGGAGTGCCAAAAAGCTTTAAGCTTCTCAAGAGCAATGGTAGTGTCTGCCATTGACGCACCGAGAGGGAGAGAACAAGAGTTAATTTGGGAGTGAAGGGTTTTAGGGTTTAGCGATTTTGTTATACGAAGAGAAAACCCGGTTATGTACATTTGGGCTTCTTGAAATTGGGCTTTCTTGAAAGCTGGGCCTGATTTTCTTATTATTTGAGCTCCTCCAGTATTCTCACACCTATTAAATTTTAATTTATTTTTAAAGATTTTTTATAAAATTTGTATGTATTATGATAAGTTAATATTGAATACCATTTTGGGTAATTTTTTAAATTTATGAAATAGTTTTTAAATTTTTTTTTAAATTACAAAAAAGTCAATTACCTTATTGTATATTTGTATTGTATATTTTTAACCATATTTCTAAAAATCATAATAATAAATAATAATCATAATTTTAATTTAATTTATAAAATTAATTTAATAATTATTAATAAATATA
>JANJEY010000007.1:27156216-27171505 GCA_024703695.1 Erythroxylum cataractarum
CATATATAATACTTTCAATTCAATAACCAACTATTCCTTACTTAGGAATTGAAATAGACACTAACAATACTTTTGTATTCTTCAAGTAAATGTCCATTTCATTAAACTGGAAAGGAATGAATCATAGTAGATGAGAGAAATACATGAAATGAAATGACAGCTTCAAAATTTCCATCAGTTGCTCACAGTATAGTAATACACTGATCATTTCATAACATTAATGTGGCACCCGACCCTTCTAGTGAAATATAAAAAAGTGAAGACATAGGGTTGAGAGATTCCATCATTCATATTTTGTTTTTGCATGCATATGTTGAAGAAACCATACCTCTTCTTTCAATGACTCTCAAACCTTCCAGTTCTCCTTATTCATCTGTTTCTTGTCGTTTTTTTGTGTTCACAAACTATACATATCCAGAGCCTCTGATATATATTTCTCTTTTTGTTTTGTTTGTCTTTTTGTATTTGTGTTTCTTTCCGCCTGATAGGATTCGTTGGATCTGAAGGCCTCTACTAAAAGCTCGGTTGAAGAGAGGTCTGGTTTGAAACTCGGAGATAATAGGGAACCAGGCCAAAGCAGCCACTGATTCAAAGACGACTAGACCCATCATGTACTGGTACCTTCTGGCTAGTCCACATTTTCATACCTTTTTCTATTTGTTTATTCTTGAAATTTGAGAAGAGTAAGACTCAAAAGCTTAATATAATATAATATTGAAAGTTGAAGTTTCATATATAGTTGATTCAGACTGGTAAAGAGCGGATAAAAGATCAGTACCTCAACCTCAATAGCTCTTCCTCTTTGTCGTATGTAGTAGTTAGATCAACCTTGCTCTTCTCAAGCGGATTAAAACCTTTCTATTTCTGTTTCTGCTTCTTCTTTTTCCCTTGCTCTTCTCAAGAGGATTAAAAACCTTTCTGCTTCTTCTTCTTCTTGTTGTTGGAAAAGTGATTCAAATATCGTGTAAGGTTAAATTAGTCTATTTCCTTATAGTTGAATAAGTCATGATTTAGTTTAGATAGAGTCCATATTTGTTGGTACAAAGTGAGGATATGGTGTTAGTTTGTTGCGTCTGTAGCCT
Organism: Erythroxylum cataractarum; assembly: GCA_024703695.1. Classification (NCBI taxonomy): domain Eukaryota; kingdom Viridiplantae; phylum Streptophyta; class Magnoliopsida; order Malpighiales; family Erythroxylaceae; genus Erythroxylum; species Erythroxylum cataractarum. The sequence goes on from JANJEY010000007.1 coordinate 27,157,299, forward strand.
ATAAAAGACACTGTTTCTAAGTTGAATAAATGAATCTCTTGCAATGTCTTATTTCGTCCTCTATTGTTCATGAGTTTCTCTTTTATATTTGTTCTTTCCTCTGCTCAAAACTAACAAGAACTAACTTTAAAAGCTAGCTTGAAGGGTGGGAGAGCTCATAAGCCTATAAACTCCACATCAGTTTCTTTTATTACCGACGTGGGACATTTTAAACCGTAACAGCTCATGTGCTAAAATCGATAGCTGGAGATGCCAACTTTCGATGGTGAAGGGCTTCTCAATTTGAAAGGTATTTTATGGTAACTAAGTTGACTGAGGCTGAGAAATTGGAGGCAACATACTTCGAGAGTTGAGTGTCTTGGTCATTTGTGATAAGGATCCAAGAGCTAGCCCATCATCATTATAAGTTGAGTGTCTTGGTCATTAGAGAGTTCAAGATGATGACATCAAAATTATAAGATAGGACTCCTCAATAAAATTTGAGCTAGCCCATCATCATTAACCAAGGGTATTATCACATCACCATATTGCCTAAAGATTAAAAAATCCCTATGCCAATGGATCCATAAGACCACCTGCATCTGGTCGGCTGAGTAGGCTTGAATCCTGATAAAACCTATGCACCAATCCAGGTGAACTCAAATAACCAGGCCCAACTCCAGATCACCGAACTATAAATACAGAAACACCACAAATCAATATTAGGGTTTTGTAACTTTCCATCAGAACCGCCATGGCTTGCACAATTGATTTTCGAAACCTCGATGAAGGCTTCGGCGGCAAGACCTACAAGCGTAAACGTCAAGAGGTCGAGGCCGCAATAGCTACTGCCGCCGCCGACTCAGCTATGGAGGTCGACGACGTCGCGCTTCCGCCCCCAGCGAAAAGATCAGCTGTACCATCATCGGACGATCCGGATAAACCGGCGTTCGGAAATCCGACGTACGACGGCGTGATCGCCGGGAGAGTGTCAGGCCGGAAGTGGAAGCAAGCGAGGAAGCAGCGAGCGTCCGCGAAGCATGTGAGCGTGAAGGGAACAAGTTTCGAGGAGAGAGAGAGGCAGAAGGAGATAAAGAGAGCGTATAGAGAGAGAATGAATGAGCTGAAGGAAGAGATAAGAAGGAATAAGGTTGAGAAGAGGAAGATGAGAGAGGAGAGGGAAAAGAAGAAGCAAGAGAACATACTGAGGTCGGGGACTAAGTTGCAGAAGATCACTAACCCCAAGACTTTGAAGAAGATTGCCAAATCTAGAGACAGGAAGTTGCTTAAGGTTGTTCCTGATGATGTTGTCAACAAGAAGAACAAGAAATAAAAGATGTTACTGCATTTTCTGTTTTAAGTTTGATATATGCTGTAATTTTTTCATGGAACAATGCAAGATTTTTCATTGGGTGGCATGCTAGAACTTAAACAACAAAAGAAAGGGGCAAAGTTTTAAGGCTTGTGGTTACCAGTTTCTGTAGCATTTTATGCACATTGCATGATAACAAGTAGGTAAGACTATCTTGGTGCAAGATTCCAAGCAAATTCCACATTCACTCTCTGTTTTTAGATCAACATTGGAGAACCTATTGTCTCCTTCTAGGCCCCTTTTGCCTAACTTCTCCAGGCTAGAATATCCTTCTTTAACATTCTCTTAACTCCTCCAAGTTGCTATATAACCATTTAAGAGAAGAAAAAATATAATCAAAAAACCCAGTTGATGCCAAAAGGAAATTCTCATTAACCATTTTTACAGAGCCAGAACACACCTCATATATAAGAATGTGGAAGAGATTCAACCTAGGGAGTAGACACATGCAAGAACATAAGAATGTGGAAGATGGAAAGTTGCAATCTTTTTATCAACATCAAAATTCAATCTTTTGTGTACAGAGCAGGGATAAAGCTAAATAGCATGGAAAGTTGCAATCTTTTCTGCTTTTCATGGATAAAGCTGGTGAAGTCATTCAGAAATTATCGATTCCTTCAGGGTAATGCTTCCTATGATTGTAAAGCCTCACAAATTTGAGTTAACCAACATATAAAGTAACTTAACGCATAAGCCTGAACAAAAGACAACAATCTTCTTCCTTCTTCCCAATTCGCTGAGCAGCCAAATTCCTATAACTGATCATGACAGAAACTGTGAAAATCCCATGTGGATACACCATTACAGAAAGTAAAAAGGAGAAGCACAAAAACCAGAACCGCCCATCTCAAAAAGTGCAGAAAGAAGGAAGAAGAAGAAAAGAAAAAAGACCAGAAATTTCGAAACAAAGTGAAAAGAATATAAACTGATTACAGAAGCAAAACTTACAGATCATTCGGATGCCGTATATCAGCCTCCAAGACTTTGAGAGTCCTGATATGAGGACTTGGTCAACTGGTAATACATAATCTCTATCTCTCACCAACAAAATTGGCTCCTCCAAGAAATCAAACCCACAAAATAAAACCAGACTAGGGAGTTCTCGTCTCTCTCTACCTCTAAAATGGTCAGAGAAATAGAGCAAGCGTACAAGAAAGTATGCATTTAATTAAAACCGACGAAAGCGAGAGAGTCGCATAGCATACCTCAGTCTTTAAGAATCGTAAAGCTCGATCCAGGACAGAGATGTTCTATGATAATGATTTAATAGGAGAAGGAAAGAGTTGAGGCGGGAAGCAAAATAAATGAAAGACAGAGAATCGGCTTGGCTCAAACAAAATAAGCTGAAGCATTGACGTTTGGTTTAATTAAAACGAGTTAAAACGTCGACGTTTTAAGGTGATCTGACGCAAAATGGGGACAAATTGGTGAGTAAGTTGTTTCTGAATTTTCTGAAATACTTACGAGTCACCAATGAAGTTAGATTTTTGGATTTAATGTCAGGAACGCAATGGTTTTAATGTGCTTCATAACTGCAGAACTCGAGTGTCTTTTCTGTTAGGGAGCAGGGTCCAAAATCGCAGTTCCAATGAAGCTGCTAGCGAGGTTGGAGCAGCTGAAGTTACTCCCCGAAGTTGAGGAAGCTGGCATCCTATCAGCACCAGAGATTTTTGAACTGTCTGTCTCAAAGTACAGAGAATCTAAGCCTCCTGTCAAAGGAAACGGAGTGGGTTGTCCCACCCTGGAGCTCCTGGGGCTCTCTTTGGATCCTTCTATGTTTACTTGGTTATCCCTGGCAGATTGCTCTGCACTGTGGCTTCTCTACTTTGGGTCAGCTTCACCAGCTTGTTCTGCATCAAACTTTGTATCCAACTTGCAGATATTGCACTGCAATGTGAATATGGAGCACATTCATTCTACCAAGTTTGATCATCTTATCTTGTCACGCGACAAGTCCCTAGTCATGATTTACCTTCCCTTCTCTTCCATGATATCTGTCACTTCTGTTTTCTTCGAACCAAACTTAGCCCCTTCAATTTAATTTCTTCCAAGGCATTCTATGAGTTACTCTAATTCTGTAGAGTGTGTGTGAAAGAGGCATCTTGAAAAATTACACAACTTCCATGAATAGTTACATGATTATGTAAAAAAAAAAAAACATTGGTCATGTAATTTATGGGAAGCTCAGATGGACATAACCAAAAAGGAAAAAAAAAAAAGACTAGGATTTTTGTTGAGTAATTGCAACTTAAATATGAGCAAGAATCTCTAATGCCTTGGTACCCTCATTTCTACTGTCAAAAATCATCTGTGCAATTTTGGTTGCCTATGGTCAAGCAGGGACATAACTACCTTTTGCCCCACCATGACGTCCTCCCCTCTTGCTTCCGTTTTGATTACTCCATAGATGATCTTCTCCGCCTCCATCACGGCCACCTGAACCCCTGGCTCGCCCTGAAAACTCGGCTTGATTTCTGAATTCATTCTTACCATATCCTCTACCACTGCCTGAGATTCCACGACTCTTGAAACTATCACTCCGAAACCTGCTTCTTCCTGAAGGATACCTTCCTCTGCCACTGCCGCTAACTGCAAAAACCAGCAGTATTCTGACTTTCTGTTATATTGGATGCATAATATTGGAATAGCTATGCCCTCAAACACAACAATTTGAATTGATCAAGTTACTAAAGAATAAATTTGACGCACCTCGGGTATTAGTTCTCTTTTCCTCAACAACAGCTACATGATCCCCGATGCTGATTGGCGAGGCCTGGAATTTAGTTTTCACATAACCATGCTAGTACTTCACATAAGAAGTCTCTAACTAAGTTCACACACAACGCATGTCCAAAATCTAAGACTGCTCTCCAAATAAAAGGAATGAGCATCGGTGGGGAAAAGAACAAAGCATAATGATATTGGATGCATGAGAGAAACGGGGAGATAACAGCACCTCAAGTAGCTAGCCTATTGCAGTGTTATTACATAATTAAACTGCCTCTGCCTGCTAGTGAAGATGATTTTTCCTGAGTTCTTTCATCAACTATGTTCAATAGAAAAATAGACAACTGAATGACTTATTTCTAATTAAGTTTCAGCCAATCTATTCATAATAATAGGGCAATACATGCTCATACTAATATTTGAAAATCTTCAAATATAGGATTATATAGGAGACATAAAAATCTACAATACTGCACCACAAGTTGGAGTATAAATCATGGGTTAGCTCCAACTTATTAGGAACCATCTCATCCATAGCTAAGAACTTATTAAATGCTAAGAAAGGTTTAATTGTTAATATGAATTTTTTGTTTCAATTTCTAAAAGAAACAAAAAATAATAACATTTGAAATCCTAAAATCAAGTTCCAAAATTTAAAAGTTCTAACATACACTGCTTTGGAAGAACAAACTAAATAGGGTAATATACAATGATTCAATAAATCTACCTATATCTCATATAAATTTTCAGCTATATTGGCTTAGGAGTTTCCTTTTAGGATCCACACGAAAACTTCGAAGAAGGTAAATATGCTTCAGTTTTAGGTAAATATATACGCAGGATTAAACCTTTCATTATCATCATCACATCCAGTCTGAAGTCCCGCATTAAAGCAGGATCTGAGGAGATCTGATAGTACGCAGCCTTACCCCTACATAGTAGAGAGATTGTTTCCGGTAGATCAACATTAAACCTTTCATGTTGATCTTAAATGGGAAAAAATTTAGTAATCATATGATTGCCATCTCTTTTTTCTCTCATTAATTTCCAATCTTGAGACTTAGACTCTTAAATAATATCTTATGCATCTATAGTTAAAACAGATTCAGTATCGTAAATTTAATGTGAAATTTTCATTTTCCCATACATACAGGAACAAGATTGTATTTTCAAACAATAATGCAGAACTCCACTAAGACAACTGCTTGATAAATCACGAGACCATTAAGTAGAAGCAGATAGAATAATGAAATGAAAAAAAGACAAGGAGAACAAGCTTTAATAAGTGTAATACAAAAGTATTGAAGAGTACCTCAAGTGCACTAAGCATCGAACTCAATGTTTCGAATTCAACAAACCCAAAACAGAATCCTTGCTGTAGACAATGGGAGATTAATATAAACATCAAATAAATGCTTCGCTAAAGTAAAAAGCATAATGATATGCATACCAGACCTTACGACTTCTAACTTGGATGCCCCCATGCTTAATTGGTCCAAATCTTCTAAATGTCTCATCAAGTTGTGCAGTCGTCGCATTATAAGGCAGATTGCGCACAAATATGGAGTGACCTTCAGCTGTAACAAGCATAGTTTACAGAGAATATAGGTAAAAAAGTCAAAACATTTTATATTACATTCTCTCCACCTCTTGGCACAGAACACCCAAACCCAATCCCATAAAAGAGACTCTCCAGCACCATCTGGTACTAAGATTTAAGCCTTGGTGGGGGCAGTGGAACCAACATATAAACTTAAGGATAGCCCGCAAAATAGTTTTGCATCACTAGTTCAACATCCAAAACTCGAAACAAGGTTGGCAACAAGTGAACATGGACTTGTAAATTCAAGTGGAAGTTCAACAATTTATCACTTGTGAAGAGAATGCACCTTCTTCAGATACGTCTCCACTTTCAGCTACAATGCCACTGGCCGGAGCCCAAGCCTTTGCTGCAGAAGCAGTTTTTGCAGAGTTGAGTAACTGCTGCTCAGAGTTTGGGGATGATGGCCTCACATTATCGGTAGGTACATACATTGGATTAGATGGTTTGTTACCTTTCATCACTTTCACCTGTTCAAATTTCTGGTCAAGCAATACCCAAAAACAAGTAAAGAGTAAGAAGGACATTGGGTTGAAGAGCAGTAATGTACGATTGAAGCATAGGATTTTTTTGGAGCATCCTCTAGGGCTGCCGGCACTGCATCATCACTACTACCAACTACATTCTGGGCTAAATCAACTGGGGGTTCAATGACATCTTCTTCAGTAACTGATTCTTCTTCCTTATCAGAAGGATCACAAACTTCAGCACCATTATCAAGATCTTCCTCCTCCAAGGAAGCAGGATGATCTACTATAGCGTGATCTGAACTCTGACCGGGCTCTGGACAGAATGTTCAAAGTAATTAAAAACTCTGCGTGTTCCAGTGAAATATAAAACAAGAGAACAAATGGATGGAGAGAAGTAAAAAATGGCATCAACCTTCTTCTGGTGGAAAGGAAGTGGGAGGAGCAGTTGTCTCATGGATTCTATTAACCATGGCAGAATTGTTTGGCAATGATTCAGTATCCTCAACAAACCTAAACACATCATTTAACACAAAGTAGCCTCTGTCTTGCCGAGCAAGAAAGAAGGTTTGCGAGAATTTCTTTCTGACATTGTCCTTTCCAATCAAGCACCCAGTTACAAGCACAATCACCCCTTGCCCAAAAGACTCTTGAGCATCTGCAGTTTTTATCTCAGCAGTGTAGTCTTCATAATTCAACGAAACAATCTTGTCATTGATTGCCTGCTCCAAGGTGAACAATAATGAAAAAAGAAAATGGCAACCTACATCCATGTACAACTGTCATTCCAAACTCTCAATCCAAATTTATAATGACGAACAAACTGCCACAAGACATCTAAAGCAACATACCATCACAACAAGAATGCAAGTTAACCTATATCGATCCTCAATACCTTAAAAAACTATTGTCCCAGAAAAATATACATGAAGTATTAGTTTCTTTAAACATCAACCAGCTGATTTCTTCGTTTACAAGCACTGTCATTACCGATGCTGTTGTGCCATTGCTATGGAGCTCAAAGCAATATTGCCTAAGTGTGGCACACAATATTGCCTAAAGATTAAAAAATCCCTATGCCAATGGATCCATTCCAATGTAATAGAGATAACCAAATCCCACAGAATGATAGCAAAGACATCAAGTCACAGAATAATTTATTTCCTTCCATAAAAGGGATGGTGACAACTAGAAAACAATTCATGTTGAAATTTTTTATAAACCAACTGAACAAGCCTACCGTGCCATTTTCCTCCCTATTAAATTAAAATGTTCGCATCCACTCACACCAAATGACCATAGACTGTCTCCAAAGCATTCCAACTAATAAATAATTACATGATTTACGCTTTGAATTCTATAAGGTACTTTGTGGATGAATAAAAGTGCCATATCTCATGATTTTAAGGTGAATTTATGTGTCTACCATTCAAAATATTCTAATAACTTACTTGCATGGTAGTCACAGTTCCCATAAGACCACCTGCATCTGGTCGGCTGAGTAGGCTTGAATCCTGATAAAACCTATGCACCAATCCAGGAGAAAAGTGAAGAATATGGTAATACTGCTGCACAAAGGCATTTCCAACAACTTCAGCACTAGGAGCAGGGGGAGGAGCCGGAGCCGGAGCAGGAGCAGGAGCAGGAGAAGTTTCCTGCATTGCCATCTACCATTAAAATCCGATGTCAGTAAAGGAATAATATAAACAGACATCATTAAGATATGCCAACAAAACTATGCTGTGCATTTAATGACTTGATTAAGATACATGGATAAATTACATACATTTTTTGCCACGAGCATAACACAAATGAATTCTTTTTCCCAGTGTTTTACTATGAGATTTTGTAAAAGTGTGAGAAGATTAATTGTATCAGTATAACAAAATGTTGAATAAAATGTTTTTATGTAACTAATTATCAAATAACTGATTTTTAAATTCAAATTACAAGAATACTTTTGAAAAATACTGAAACTGCAAGGGGATTTGACGTAATTTTTTTTTTTTTTGGCCAAAAGTAAAGAAGGAACAAAAGGAAACTGGCATGAGCAGGAGGACCAAAAATGATTATCCCGAAAAGATTATAATATTATAGTACAAATGCGTATTCTGTCCAGTGTCTACGCCCACCATTCCTAAAGAAGAAGAAGCAGAAGTCGCAGAAATAATAATATTTGACTTTGAGAAATATTCAATGAAAAGCTTTTGACAGCTAATCGACTAACTGTGGAATCAACGCCAACAAGAATCAAAACTACACAAACTTACAACGTAAGAAGCTTAGATCGAGAAACACATCGCACTCTATGTAAAACAAAGCATAAAGCAAGATGATAATAGATTAAAACTTTTTCCAAATGACATCACAACATGAACCAAAAAGAAAAAAGAAAAGAAGTACAGTTCAAAAAGGCCAACAAATGAGCAATAGGGAGCTACTTACAAAGCGAGACAGACCAAGAATCAAAGTGCACTACAAACCAATAGAAAGAAACAAATAAAAAGAGAAAGTTCAGATATTTAGCTACAGATTTATTCAAGGCAAAACCAGGAGTCTACCAGACACAACAGGAAAACCCCATAAGAACCATGGCGTGAAATGAACCCAAGGTGCAAAATCAAAGAAGGAATTGACCTCAAACATGGTATAGCTGGAGGGATCAGTCAGACAGCAGAGTACAAACAGAATAGCAGATCAAAAGAAACGGACAAAAAGCAAAAGCAAATAAATAAAGTAGAAACGAACGTTGAAAGTCTCATGAATAATTGGGAAAAAAATACCTGATTGGTGTGTGATTTACGCGTAGAGGTAGAGCTGAACAGAGAGATCTGCAAGAGAAGGAAGCATAAGCACGCGAGAATTAAGAGAACACAGGACAGACCAAAATCCTGACAGCGAGAGAGAGAGAGAGGAAGAGAGTCAGAGAACGTAAATGTTATAATGTAGACTGCGTAGTGCAGTGACGTTAATTAATTAATTAATAATAAGAAGTATTGACATTAGATAATACATAATAATATATAAATAATGTTTTTTAACTACATTAACAGAAACTTGGTTTAAATTGGCATTATCTATAGTATAAAGAATCTTAGACGCGACAGCTTTGGTAAGCTTAACTGTGGCCAAAGTATTTGCATACATATACTTGTAAGCAATATTATAATATTGTATAGTTTTGATTTTAATACGGTACAATACTGATTTTGATTAATACTGAGTACTATTTCCAATATTTTTTTAAATTATAAAATATTCCATAAATTTTATAAAATTGCAAAATAATCACTCGATATATTGTAATACATAATTTTTAATTTTACCTCAATCTTATGCTAAAAATCATAATAATATAGATTTTAAAGAAAAATAATTTCTTCATTTTTATTAATATTACTTTTCACATGTCTCACGTCTAAAAAATAATCACAATTAATATAAGAAAAAAATCATTTAATTACCACGTATATATAAAATTAAGAATAATACAAAGTAACTAAAATGTTATAATTTACGTTACATTGTAAAGAATATGAACATATAGAAGAGCGGCATTTATGTGTCTTCAGATGTGAGGAATCGAGAAGGCCTTAGCAATTTGGTTGGGTTAACTCTCCAAAGTACTCCATTATGATATCTAGGAGTCCCTATCACCTTGGGAAAGCCTCGGTTCTCTGACTTCACGCCTTTGTTGGAAAAATTAAAGAACATAATTAATTCATGGCATAATCGGTTCCTCTCCTTTGTTGCAGAGTCAACTTAATTGTCTCAGTGTTGAATAGCATGCACGTGCATTAGGCAGCCCATGTGACTATTCCGAAAAAAGTAATCAAAAAAATGGAGAGGATTTTAAAATTGTTCTTATGGACCGGTAAGTATGAAAAGTGCAAGGGAGCTAAAGTAAAATGAAATGAGGTTGTTGTTCCAAAGAAGCAAGGAGGTCTGGGCATTATTTCGTTTTCTTCGATGCAAACAAAATCTGTTTATGCACGGTATCTTCCTCCGTGATATACCAGACAGGATGATATGGACAACTATCCAAATCGGTGAATTCACAACCTCTTCAACACGAGACTTTGGGAGAGAGTCGATGGAAGAGGTACCATGGGCCGAGCTCATTTGGAAATAGGTATTATGTTCTAAATCAACTTTTTTCCTATGGCTGACTATTAAAAACAGATTGAGAACAAAGGCTAGGTGGTTCGGTACTTATGATCCCATATGTGTGTTGTGTAAGTTAGTCAACGAAAGTATAAATCATTTGTTTTTTGAATGTGAGTTTACCAAAGCAGTGTGGAGCCGAATCTTGCATATGATAGGTACCCTGAACTTTACTTATGAATGGAATGAGGTTCTAGCAGATGTTATTCACACAATCAGACAAGGAAGGTAGGACTGTCTCATTATTAGGACCTCTTTTCAGATGGTACTCTACCACATTTGGCGGGAGATCAATAGGCGACTTTATAAGCAAGTTGAGCGGAACAAATATGAGCTAGCGGATTGCATTATTAACTTAATAAGGGAGGTCATTATAGGGCATGGGAAGCATGATCATTTATATCTGGCAATGAGGAGGCATTGGTGTATATAGATGTTGCATAATGATGGTTATTCTAAGATAGTGGTTCCAAAAGGCTACTTATTCTCTTTTGTTTTGCCTTTATAGGTTTGCAATTCTTTGTACATTGTAGACGTTGATTTCCGGTAATTTCAAGTTTCTTAAAATTAAAAAAAGAATAATATAGGTTCATGAATCCATAAACACTACGATAAGAGTTCATATCGAGGAACATAATAAGGTATAAGTGAAACCTAAAACAAAAACACTTATACTTAAAAAGTTCTATTTTTATATTGCATATATAAAATTTAATATATATATCAAATACAAGTGAAATAAGAGAAAAGAACAAAAAACCTATAACTTCATTTAATGGAATATTAGCTCAAATCGCACTAATCATAGTTTTCATTTGGTATAAAATCTTCATCAAGAGCAATCTCATCATTATCATTATTCAAATTCATTGCACCAAATGATGTGTTAATACTTTCTCATTCAAGATTATCTTCCAAGTCATTCTTATCTATGAATCTTGGTTCCTTAAAAACCCAATATGCTAAAAGATCGATATGATCAAGTTAACTTAGATTTATAAATCTACTTATTCTATTAAGAGTCTCACTAAAGAAATAAAATTCAATTACAAAATATGGTATTCAACTTAACAATAAAAATAATATACATTCTTGAAGCTTTAAGTTGTATAAGAAAAAGACTATTTGTTCAATGTTTTATATTCCAATCTACTTCAAATATGTTCTAATTCCTTTGGCACCTGGTTCTACTCACACATTGACTCAAAATTTGAATTAGAAGCCTTTACAATTTTGAAACGTTAGTTCTAAACTGGTCCTACTAAGCAATTGTAAGAAAACAACTGTAACCTTACAAGCAAAATAAAGTGATAGTTAATTTCAAATAAGTAATAAAAGTAAAGAAATACATAACTAAATTAAGCTTGTCTCTTTGACAAATTGCAACGAGCATCTCAAAATCACTGAATGCATCTTTGTATACCTTCATTTGTTAGCTAAGGAGTTCTTAAATCATCTTATGAGAAATAATTATTATGATAATTAATAGCATTCTGTTATTAACTTTAGCTTTCTTTGTAAAACCTGGTCTAAAATAGACACTAGGATTAAAAATGCCCCAATAGCAAATAACAGAGAGAAAAGTTACCTTTCCTTTCATTGGTGACCACAAGATAATGTGTATGCAAGGAAGACCTATTTTTTAGATTGCCCCTGGTTACTTTATTCCCTCTCTTTATATCATCATAAAATAACTCACTTTTGCCTTCTCATCATTATCAACTAGATGAAATACTCTTGTTAAATGCTCACAAGCTTCGATAAAAAAACTGACATTGGAATCAAAATTCATGATTTAAAGTATAATTCTAGAAACCTTCATTCCTTCATTAAACCTAATATACTAAGATACAACCCACATATCACTTATAAACATTTATCTTAGCTATTGAATTTTTTTTGAAGAGATAAGAAATTAGTTACAAATCTTGTAATTGCATAATAACACAAATTCCTATCATGAGGAAATCCCTTTCTCATTAAATTATGAACCTATAGATGAATATATATGAACTTAGTAACTTTTCTTGCTTTCGACATAGTTTCACAATGATAGGAAAGTTTTTAACATCTCCCATATTTTTCAACATTAGGTCAATGCAATGAGCAACATAAGAACTTCAATAAAAATAATTATACATACTTTGTAACCTTTTTCTAACTACTTTATAAATAGAATCATTTTTAGTGATGAATTGTATAATGTTTTTAGGCCTAATTTTATTCACAACTTTTTTAAATATTTCAACAAAGTATTAGCATTTTTTTACAAGTCTTAATGCATCAATAAACTTAAAAAATATCATTCCCTTAGTATAATAAATAAAAAATTTGATAACAGACTCATATCTTCTGTTTGTCTAACCATCATACATGATTGAACACCCATAAGTTGTCTAAGTCATTCTTTGTCATCCAAATATTTTTTTCATATGCAGAGCTACTCATAAGATTACCTTTATAATCATCAATTGAAGGAGTTTTATATTATGGACCGTAAGAGGCAATCACATCCACCATAAGTTAGTAAAAATAAGACTGAGTAGCACTGAATGATACACTTGCATCATACCACCATCTAGGCACTTCAATGACTGTATGATGAGTTGTTGTTTTTTATATTGTAAGGCATTGTGACTTAAAGGTTGAGTTTTAGGAGTTATTCATAAAGCAAAAAAGTTAGGCACTTGTCTTTTTCTCATCCTTACATTAGTTACATTAATGCCTTGTCATTAGGTAAGAATATCACATTCAACATTGCCACTATCATCCTGACAATCACAAAAAGAATTTTCACAACCAATTTTATGGTTTATTCTTTGCCTTTTGTCTTTCTCATTTTAATAGTTATCAAGCAAAATTTTCATTTGTTATTTCACATAATCGCTAACTTTTTTACAAGACTCTTTATCACTTTGATCTTAGTTAAATGTTTTTTTTAATCTAGTAATTCCACCACCTTTCAAATGTTTCTTGTACTATAAACAAATATTATGATTCTTCATATTAGAAACCAATCTAGTAAGAGCCCAAGTTGGATCATCAAATCTTCCTAAAGTTAAAGATGCTAAATTATCATGAGTACTTGAACTTCCCTCTATTATATATAAAATAAATGAAGACATATATCAAAATTAAATTAATAAATGCGTATCCATAATAAAGTTTTTGTAACATCATTACTAAGCTATGAAATTCAATAGTCAATTTTAAGCATATCTAGATAGATTTTTTACTAATGTAGAGGTACACCTTAGATGCAGACATATTAAAAAGATAAATGGATATTATAGAGAAAATTGATATATATATATATATATTGGGGAAAAATCAATATACTTTGAATGTCGAATCAGGATCCGGAAATAAAGCATTGGGTCGAACTCTTCTTTGGTGTCAAGGTAATAGCTATGAATAGCCATCGACTCCCAAGAAAGGGTAGAAGAATGAGACCGATTATGGGACATACAGTGCATGATATATATATATATATAAATGAAAAGGAAATTACTTAAATGTTTACAATTTCACATTATGATGAGTTATGAGTATACTCTCATAAATCAAATAATATCTTAAAAGTTATTTTAATATAATAATGGAGAAATCAAATTACCTTAGGTTAAATATAATTATAGATAATTAAATTACTTAAAGTCTCTATTTACAATTCTTATAGACTATTTTCTACTATATATTCAACTACCTATAAGATAAGATAATGGATGTGCATTTGTAAGTTTGTTATCCTGTAGTTTAATTTTGTGTATTTCTAATGTTATTTTGTTAAAGAAGTGCTCTAAAGGCAAGCACTTTTAGCACTTATTGTACAAATCATTTTATGATTAATAAAGACATTTTTCATTATTTCGATGTTTATACATTTATGGATTTGATG
>JANJEY010000007.1:27177891-27189108 GCA_024703695.1 Erythroxylum cataractarum
GCTTCGTCTGTGTTTATTTTGTGTCTGCGTCTGTTTATTTCTTCTGCGTTCTTCGTCTACATCTTATTGTGCGTCTGCGTCTGTGTTTCTTCTGCTTTTGTTTTCCTTTTATTTTGTTCTTTTTTATACATCAAAATTATATCTAAGTAAAGTCATTTTGACTTAACAATTCATCAGTTGCACAAAACCCCATTTTTTTACTTTCCTAATCATTTCTGACAATTATGGGATAAGTGACCCGAAACCTTCAAACAACTATTTTCACAGGACAAGTTTTTGGATAAGTTTTGTATGGCCATTCTGACCTAGGAACTGAGGTTTTGAGACAATATGTTCTTGTAAAAAAATGTTTTTATATGTATTAAATTTCAAAAGAAAAATAATTAATGAAATTTGGTTCATTATTAAGAAAGCTACGCCCAAAATACTACAGACTGTTCTCAACCATGAACAACAAATAGAACTCAACGTCAAGCCAAATTTCAACCCTTGGTGACAGAAATCAAATTCAATTCCTTCATGAAAGTTCTAGATATATGTATCTAGTTTAATATGAATTTAAAATCATCCCATTTTGATAAGCACAAGTCAAGATATGGCTAAAAATACCGATACCTGTTTAGTGGAACCATTCCTTCTAACAAGTATCTAGCATGTATCAAGTTTCTAACCTCAATTCTTTCTTAATTCATTACACATTTTATCCACTTTAAACATCCAAAAAATGCATGTACTAATAGCTAAACTTCAAATTCAACACTAAGAATCCAGTTAAACCAAGCTTCCAAAAACCTAGCATATACCTAAGTTTAATTTGCAACTTTATTATTAACATAACAATAGTACAAAACCTTTTTCTAGGTTTAGTAGCTTACAAAAATTCAAGAGATGAAAATACAAAGTCCAGTAAAAATTTCAGAAATTAGAGAGAAAATGGGAATTTTGGTGGAGAGAAGGAAGTAAGGTAAAGAATGGACAAAGCTGGATCTACTCCAGCAGAAACTTGCTTCATCACCAGCTAGGTATCACTAGCTTATCATGCCACTTAACACTAAGGCATGAGGCCTAATTGCCCACCATTTAAGCTACCATTTGTAACACTTTAATTAAGCCACTTTTTCTTTTATTATGCTACCAAATGTCACACATTAAATGATGCCAAAATTCAATGTATTAACTATGCCAAATGTCACTGATTCCTAGGGCTAGTCATTCTAATTTCCATGTACCAACTTAGCTTGTCACTTGATAATTTTTCTAGTCCAAATATACATTTAAATACCTCAATTCTCTAATGTTATCAATTAATTCCAATTTACTAACTATAGTCCATCAATACCAAAATTCAATTCATATGCCTTTCACATTCAAATCATAACACATTTTTAACTCCTATCTCATATGTACTTTCATGAGCATGTATCATTTCAACTAGGGTATATTTTAGGGCCTTATAGGTGAAGGAACCGAGGTCTCATCAGAAGTCCAAACACGTACTCAGGCACTACCATCTTATTGGAGAAATCATTGGTATAAATGATGTAAAGATAGAGAGAGTTCCCACCGATCAGAATATAGTTGATTTGTTGACTAAGCCTGTTTCTCAATAGAGTTTTGTGTCACATGTACACGCCTATGGTATTAGATATCAAGGTAATTGGCTTTGATGCAAGTGGGAGTCTGTTAGAGAAGTTCTTTAAAGGCAATCACCTTCAGCACTTATTGTATAAATCATTTTATAATTAATAAAGGCATTTTTAATATTTTTATGTCATACATTTATAGATTTGATGTTCATCTTTAATTGATTTAATGAAGTCCTTAATACAAAACATATCATGGAGGAAATCATGATGAGATTCCTATCATGTGTAATTATGTTAGTATCTAAACTTTCCCTAGTCATAGGATTAATAAGATGGGATATCATTAATCCGGATAAACTAGCACATGTTATACTCCTTGATTGGATCAAGTAGTAGATCTCATAAGCTGTAGATATGAGTTGTTTAAAGTTAACCTGTGGATACTTACTAAGGGTAGTAAGTATATTAGATTGACCTACTATGAGACAATCATATGGATATTCTATTCCAGTGTTAATGATAGTCACATCATAGCAATGGTGCAAATATCTTTTGACTTAAGGTGCTCAAGGATATCTCAGATACTGATCCTGTGCTTTGATTCCATTCATCGGTGCCTCTCAGGGATTACTCATAGGGTGGTAATTGGGTACAATTTGAGATATTCGAAGATAATTGAGTAGCTAATAAAAGATTCACCACTTATGATAGAAGGATATGATACCCATGACCTCTTGTCAGGGTCATTACTCGGGAGTCTCTGGTTAGAACAAATATGTGTCATGAAGAGAGTCTTTAATGATACATAGAGTAACGAGATCCTCAAGACAAGATCTAATATCGCTTGGACTAAATGTGACGTAGTCAATCTAGTAGGAGTTGGCACTTTTGACCATACTCTAAACCAAGTGGGGTATAGATGGTGAAAGGACGAATTGTATGGCAACATTACGTATAGAAGGGTTCGTAGTCAAACCACTGACTTTCTAGCCAATTGGAGGTCATGACGTGTTATTAGATACTACGCTTGACTTACTTAAATTAAGTGTTAATTCAAGTGGCAAGCATAACCAAAAACCTAATGGGTCACTCTCATAAGAGATCTGAAGGATGAGTAAAAATGATCTTGAATTGTGATTCAAGATATGAGAAAGTGTTTTGGGATTGTATCGCGATGTGATCGTGATGGAGGAATGGCCTGAAAGTGATCAGAATAGGGTCTGGTGGTTATTGGAAAAGTTTTGTGCAATTTGATTTTTATCAGGTAAAACTGGAACAGAGAATTTGAAGGCATTTCCAGGAAAGAGGCGAAGTTATAGAACTTTTTGTGAACTACAATTTAGAATCAAGAATCAAGTCAAATAGATAAGGGACGGTCGAGTTAGGTTGGTTTTTCTGAATACATGTCTGGTTGGGCGGTTGATTGGAGATGGTTGGGAAAACTAAAAATTTTGTGATGGCTAGAGTTTGAACTGGGTAGAAAACCCTTATGGAGATTTCTAGTTTAAGAAGTGAACAACGCTATGGCTTTGGAATCACCTAAATCGGACAATCACACAAAAAGTTTTCTTGTACAACTTGTCAGATAAAATTCTAGTGATCAAATCAAACGGAATAATGAACAAAGTTGAATGTTTTTGGAAAACAAACAAACCCAACAATTGTTCTTTGGAGAAACAATCAAAACCCAGACAATCTCTTGCCAAAGTGAGAGAAAACCTCAATCTTTTTTGTATATATATTTTTGAATCATTTAAAATAGGAAAATAAAGAGTTAAAATAGGAAATTTTCAGGCAGCCACAAGAATCGGCTCCTCACATTCCTAATATGCAGTTTCAGCTCATTAAAACAAAAATAAAAGTTGTAATAAAGTCTCACAAACCAAAATAAAGTCTTCAAACTAGACCAAATACACTAATCCAGACCATTATTAAATAGGAAATAAAACTAGTTATAAACTGGACCAAAGTCAATGAAAATAAATGTCTAAAATATTTTGCTAAGCTTGGAATTTGACTCATGCTCATTAGGTCTATAGACACACATTTTGAAGTCTCCAAATGCTTCAAAAGGACTTGGAATTGTAAGAACAAATTCAGCCCAATTTTTGTTCCTCCACAACTTCATTTGGCTCATTTGTAGCTCCTTGAACTTGTTCCATTTCTTGTGACTTTTCTTCAAATCCCATAGCTAAGACATCTTGAATAGCAAGCTTTGATGGCCCTCTATCAGATCGTGGTAGAAAACGTGAAATGGATTTGAAACAAGTGTTATTGGCTGCCAATTTGGACATTAACTTCCCAAAACTTCCATTAATGCATGCTATTAGTGGTCATTATGTTATTCATGGTCATTAACTTCCCAAACTTCCATTATTACATGTTATTAATAGTCATTAACTTCTCATAACTTCCATTAATGCATGCTATTAATGACCATTAATGTTGGACCTGAACTTTTCTTGGAAGTTAGAACTATTAAATAACAAATTTTGGCGATTAGTTATGTGTAAAGAAAAGAAGAATTCTTGAATTTGAAATAAAGTAGAAAAGATAGTTAATATAAGATGGGTTATATGTAAAATATTGGAAGTTATAAGTTGAAACATGTTCATTGACTATGATTCGGTGTTTTATCATAACTTTTTATCTAGTTATCTAAATGAGTTAATTCTTGAATTAAATTAAACTAGAGAAATAGGGCTACAACTTATCTGATAAAATCGAGTTCTAATTTAGTCTTGAATAATTTCAATTTTTGTATGAAAGTTGAGCATAGAATATTGTTTCAGTATAAGAATAGTTCGGAAATTTTTGGGATATAACTTTCAGATTTTCAAACCAAATGGAATGATTTTGGTGTCATTAGAAAATTAAGACAATGAGAAACATTTTTCTAGAAGGAAGTGTTGTCAAGTTTCTTCATTTACCTGATTAGAATAAGCAATTAAGAGGTTAGTAGTTGATGGACTAAAAGGGGTAAAATTGGGAGAACCAATTAAATGAAGGGTAAAAAGAGAAGAGCAAGCAAAATATGGTCTTGTTTAAAAGAAGAAGAGCAAAATCGTAGGAGTTAGAAAAGAGGGCAAAACGTGAAATAGAAGAAGAGAAAAGGAGAGAGTCGTGGAGACAAGAAAAGAAGAAGGAAAGAAGAAGAAAAAGGAAAGAAGAAGAAGAAGGAAGAAGATTTGTTCAAGGTAAGCTTTATTTCTCTTCTTGCTTTGTTTGAGAAGGAGTTAGAAAGAGAAAAGGATTTTTATGTTGGGAATGAATGTGGAAGAAGATGGTTTAAGGGAACCCAATTGTTCTTAGGGTTTCTAAGCTAGGTTTTGGGTTTTTTAACCTAGATAGACTATGGGTAGGTTAGATTTGAGCTTGATTTGTGTTGATTTCATTAGCTATGATTTTGAAGATTTTGTTGTGATTATGGAAATTTAGGGGATTCCCATTTGAATTGGAATTGAATGAGAATTTTTAGTTGTGTTAGAGAATCAAGAAACAACCTACCCAAGAGTAAGAGGAGGGGCACAATTGAGTTTGGATTTTCAAGCGTTATAAGGTGGGTAAAATATTTATGGCTATTGTGTAAATGGGCAATGTGCATAAGTGTGTATGTATATGCTTGAATTGATAAATTGTGAATTGCTATGATATGTTTTATGTTATGTTATGCATTGAAAGATGTACGACAATTTGATATGGTTAAATTGTGAGTATGATTATGTTATGCCATTGAATTGTGTCATGGAATTTTGGTATAAGAAAAAAGTATGAGAATATGAAATTGTGAATGATTGACTTGAGTATAAAAATTGATTGTGTTTGGGCAAGAACGGAATTGTTTCGTAGTCACGTGAAAGTCGACATAAAGCCTTCTCCCGGTTGCCCCCTTGTGGCATACGAGATCCAAAAAGTGGTCTCGTTTCATTCAAAGAGTAAACTTTGGTTTCTCTGTTTTGTTTCATGGAACCCTCGAGCCAATTGTTTGTACATTTGCATTTTTATGTGTCAAGTTATGATGACATTTTGAGTGTTATGCTTCGATGTGAATTACATCCTTTATGTTCTATGAGATGTGTATTGGAATTGTGAAAGCTGAGATTTCATTGTTGGATTAAGACAAAACATGTATGCCTATACGAATATTTATATATGTTTGATTGTGTGACTCGTTGCTAATGGCTATAAATATATTAGCCACTGAGCTGTGTAACTCAACCCACAATTTTCCCTCCTCAGGTGCAGACCGAGAAGATTAGCGATCTTTGTAAGGCATTCAGAACTCCAAGATAGCTAGAAATCCTTTGTACTAAGCTAGTGACTATTTTGGATAGCTTTATAGGCATATCACACATGAGCATCCTTTTGTATTTGTATTAAGTTTAATGTGTATGTTGATATGTAAGTAAAGCTTGTTCAAACATCCATTGTGTTCAGAAATGAGAATGAGAACTTGAGAAGTTCCTTTTTGTATGACTATATAATTTTAAAGTTTGAGTATGATGGATGTGCTTATACTTTGGTTGAGATTGCCAATTGTTGCTAGTGTTAGAATAACATGTTGGAGTTGGAAAGCTTGTATGTGATGAATCATTGGAGTTGAGATTCAAGAATTAATGAGATGTATTTAGT
The DNA here is from genome assembly GCA_024703695.1 of Erythroxylum cataractarum. Classification (NCBI taxonomy): domain Eukaryota; kingdom Viridiplantae; phylum Streptophyta; class Magnoliopsida; order Malpighiales; family Erythroxylaceae; genus Erythroxylum; species Erythroxylum cataractarum. Next base: position 27,184,110 of record JANJEY010000007.1, read on the forward strand.
AGTTAAATGAAAGGGGTGAATTTGAGGAGATTATGAGAAAAGGGGATGTTAGAATGGATTTAGGATCCATTGGAGGGGTCTTAGAGGGTGAAAATTTTTGTTTCACCTGAAGATTACACGATCAGGCCGTGTATATTCACACGGGCTGTGTATTCCTGATGCTGAAAAATTATCAGACTCGTGGGTTACACGGTCTGCCTATGTGAATTCACACAGTCCATGTTTTGAATCTCTAAACGGAATCGCTAGACCCAAAGGTTACACGGTCAGGCCATGTATATTCACACTGTCCGTGTGTTCCTTATGCAGAAGCACAATCAGTCCTGAAAGAAACATGGGCTGCCCGTGTGATTTCACACGGCATGTGCTCTATCCAAATGACAAAATTTTACTTCATAGTCTTCACAAAAGTTCTAGATCTAGAAGTTCTCTTTCAAACCATTCAAAAAAGAAATTAATCCAACATCTAAAAGTTATAGCAATTGCGCCAAGGTAGGTAGGTACAAAATGATTAAGGACATAAACATGTTAGATTCTTTTAGCCATAACTTCATCATCCGACCTCCAAATGAAGTGATTCTTGAAGCAATGGATTTCTAACACATTTTTATACCTTTTAAAATAGATTTGATAGACTTTGGAGTTGAATTCAAAATTATTGATTGAAAAGAAGTGAGGGTTCATTGAAATAACCCTACAAGGAAACCCGCTCACGCTTTTCGACTCCCGATTGTTGGGCTCCGAAAACGGGACACAACAATTAACTTCCCATAACTCTCCATTAGTTATGGGGCTTATGGAAGGCCAAATGGTGCAAAAATTATAGATGATTTTCGTGCATCTTATGTAAGGCAAAAGTGAAAGAAAGGTTTTTTTCTTACACACACACACTTTTTCTCTCTAACTCTCACAAGAGTTCTTGCCTTTGCTAGCACAAAGAAAGAATTCTAGTCATCTCCTAATGAGATTTCATACTTCTATCTTCATGTGGACTTTCATTAGAGATAGTCTATGTCGATCGTTGTAGTTTACGACAACCCAACACTTAGAAGATTAAAGAACGAAGGAGATCGTCGAAAATGTATGTAAACATCTTACATTTTATGTTTTTGTTTTTCTATATCTATATGCATGAGTAGATCTAGTTTTTGAGATTCCATTTTATTTTCACTGTGTATATTCGATATATATTATGTATGAAATGCATGACTGAAACCTTACAATTTTCTAATGAGAGCAACTTAAGAATGCAAATATTTTGTTTTTAAACTTAATTACATATTATCCACTTCATTATATAAAATAAGTTTCCAAAAACTAGACTTAGAATCAAAAAGGGACTCAAACTTATTATTACTATAAAAGCCAAATCTTATGTTTAAATGATTTAATCATATATTAAATAAATTATTTGTATATAAACAATAACTCGTGAATTGTATGTTTTACATAAATTAATTACCAAATTAATAACTAAAAAAAGTAAAAACTAATCTCATTTTTATGATTATTAGAATAAATAACCTAAAAAGTGTTGTTTGATAGGATTTTGCCAAAAAGCCTCATGAAGTCGTTCACAAAAATCCAAAATGGCAGACACAAATAAAAATTCAACAAGCCAACAACATAAAACCACATAATTTTCTTATAAATTTAGCTTAATTTTCCCTTACAAATACATAAAACTACTTCATTGTTTATACTTTATACCTTCACTCAACATAAAGCAATAGTAAAGTCACAACTTCAATTGGATATAGGAGAAGAAGATGGAGGAGCTGTAATGTGTAATAGAGGTAGAGCAGTTGATGGCGTGCGATAATCAACAAGAGTTGAAGGAATTGAGCAGTGTGGAGCATATGGAATTAGCATGTGATAGAGGAGTAAACGTAGCAATGGAGAAGTGACGATAGTCAACTGCGTTGAGAGGAAAGCAAAGGAGGAAGGATGTGGCTATGAGAGTGAGAGTGAACTGAGGTAGTCGAATCCTTCCAAGGGTAATAAGCATTTAGTATTTTTTCCAATTAAGCACTCAAAGTTTTGAGTTTTTCAGATATAACCAATATTTCATCAGTATTTTTAATATTAGCTAGTATTAGTAGGTACTAATTGAAATGACCGGTAACAACTGGTACTTGAACCTAGTATAATATCATTTGAATTTCGTAACATTTTCGGCCAGTATAGTACAAATTTTATTTCCCTGATTCTAAAATAACTTTAATTCAAAGAGATAATATTTGTAGAATGCTACAATTTATTAAACTTATGTAGAAGATATTTTTATTATCCATCTAAATCTCTTTAAGCAATCTTTTTGTTAAGAAACTAACTATGATCCAATTACAGGCACAATAGAAAAAATAATTTTTATTATTTTCCATTTAGATCTCTTTAATTGAATAACTTAAAAAATATGAATCATAAATAAAAAGATTAAAACTTACTTAATTTGAATTCCCACACAAAATTTTCTTTTTGAACTATCAATCACATGTTATCCATGTACCTAGCTTTTAATGGTATCCACAGAGAAGAGAAAAATCACTCAACACTTAAGAGGACAAGGTAGGAGTGCTAGCTTTATTATGCCTTCCTCCTGTTTACAGAGAAAGATAGAAGAGTTTCACTCTTTTTAAAATTAAGCTCCCTGACTATAATTAGAGTCAAACTCTAATTATAATTACAATTAAATTTTAATATGATCAAATATCTATTCCATGAAGTTTCTCAACTTCATAATTAATTCTAACTTAATTTAAATTGATTTTTTTTTTCTCTTTTTAACTTCTTCATATGTGACTCATTAGGTTCCTAATATATTGGCAATGATTATACATTATAATTATAATTCATAATTAGAATTATATAAATTGAAACTCTTTTTAATTTATCTTTGGTTCACCAATAAAATAATTTATAATTATAAATCATTATCGACGTTTAGCAATATGTCATGACCACTCAAATATTAGGAATACCATAGAGATTTGACTCAACTTGTCCATATATAGTTATGATGTATAATTTAATCCTTTCATCATATATAATATGGATTTAGTGTCTACTCTTTTAAATCCAATCATGTTTATGCTTACTAATTAGTAATTGATATTTGAAAACACTTTTCATATCTCTATTTGCACTATTAGAGAATTCTTTAAATCACTACTAATAAAGAACAGTGAAATATTCTCTCTAATTACTTTAAGGTGACAAATCCTTTATTGACATACTGAGTCGTTTATACTATATCCAAGTATTACTGAGTGAGCTACATTAAATAGTATAGGTCATAAGCAGCATCAAAATATAGTAATTCTCACATAAGATACTTTAGTAATATCAAGTCTAAGGATCATTTATACAACCATTATAATGAGGAAATCTATAGACATATAAGTAAAATTGTTGGGCCCCGAAATTTTTTTTATTAATTGATTTATTTATTTAATGATTTACTTGACTTATTTTTTATTTTTGCTTTAATTGTTTTAATTATGTGTATATATATTTATATTTTTATTGAGTCTTGGAATTAGCAAGTATGGTTGGGAATTAGAATTTTGAAATTAAAGTGAAGGATTAGAATTAATGTTGGAAAGAATGGGCTTTAGAGACTAATGGAATAAGAAGAAGGAGGAGAGCCCAAAAGTATTGCAAGAGAGCTATAAGGAGTATTGAAACTACGTAGTTTTGGAGGTAGGCTTTAAGTTGAGAGCAAATGAGTTAAGTGAATTAAAAGGGAGAAGCAAGTGTCATAAGAACCAAAGGAGAGGAAGCAAAAACGTGAGCCAAGGAGAAGGGGGATTCGGCCAAGAGGAAAAGGGAGAACCGTAGGAAGCTTGAAGGGAGGAAGATAGAAGAAGAAAAATAAGAGAAATATACTTGTGGGAGGTAAGTTCCATCTTTGCTTATGTTAGATTCAGGAATGGGAGGAGATGGAGGTTAGGGTTTGTGTAGGGTTTGAAGAAAGAAAGAAGAGAAAGGAGAAATCAATGGATTTTTGGGATTTCTAAGCTAAGGTTTTGGTTATTCTAGTATAGATGGCCTATGGGTAGGTTAGGTTTAAAGTTTATTTTATCTTTGTTTGATTTATGAATGTTATGCCTTTCCTTTAGAACAAATTCAATAAACGGAATATGGTTTTATTGAAGGGAATCAAGAAAACCCCACTTAAGACAAGGAGGAAGGGCAATCTTGAATTCGGATTCTGACTTTTAGGTGGGTATATTTTTATAGTTGTTGTGTGATGGGTAAAGGCCCTATATGTGCTTTCTTCTTTTGTTTAAATTGCATACATGTTGAGTGGTGTGGTATCTTTGATAGTGTATGATGAAATGGATATGTCTCCTTTGATATAAATGAAAAGTACAGAGCTATGGTGATTTGATAAATGGAAGAAACATAAAAATGCCATTTTTGTACTCGAATATTTGAGCATAGATTGGATGTGATTGGGCGAGAGAGAACCTGCCTTGTTAGTCTCGTGCACGATGACCCATAGCCTTCTCCTGGCTGCCCACTTGAGGCCACGAGATCCTGAGAAATCGGACCCGTCTTGTTTACGATAAACTTCGGTTTATCCGTCTTGTTATGGAACTCTTAAGGCAATTGTGTGCATTTCATCATTTTGGCATTTAGGATGCATAATACGCGTTTTTAACTGATAGAAGATTTTATTTTATGCTTTATGTGATAAGTTCGGTTAATTGTGATTTATGTGATAAAGTTGGGTATCTATGCATAATATGTTAATTGCTAACATTTTGGATTCTCGATTATGTGTTGTATGGCTCATTACTCGATAGCTATAAAGGTGTTAACCACTGAGCCGTATTTTGCTCACCCCATTCTCCCTCCTCAGGTGCAAAAAAAGTCAAGCACTGAACCTTGCAAGGCATCGGGATTAACTTCAAGATTTTAGACACTTTTGTATTAAGTTAGTAACTAGCTTTTGGATAGCTTTATAAGCATATCAAGCATTGAGCATCTCATA
>JANJEY010000007.1:27228244-27244562 GCA_024703695.1 Erythroxylum cataractarum
ATATATAGAATATGGCCATTATCGGGCCACATTCTAACATTCTCCCACTAAGCCTGATACTGCAAATTGTAGTTTAATAGTGTAAACATTATGCACTCATAAATAAATCTCTTAATATCTTCATAATTTACCTCAACACAATAAACCACATAATGTGATTCATGGAAGCCATACACTTCAAAGTCACATACTTCCTTCCATTTACCACAACATTAGTAATTTATCAAGGCAGTTAACACAAATGATAAATAAATATCATAAAAGTCCACATTAATGTCTTCTAGACTGTTTTGTTTCTTATTTAATAATAGTTAAATTTGCACATTTATAATAAATAAGAAAATTGACAATAAGAAACTTTATTAAACTCATGAATGTCAAAAAGTCATTAAAAAATCATCAATATAACTAATAAATAAGAAATTTGACAATAAGAAACTTTATTAAACTCATGAATGTCAAAAAGTCATAAAAAACAATCATCAATATAACCAAGGCCTATTCTTTGAACATGTTCTTTAAATATATACGGTGGAAAGCTTTTAGATAAGGGATCTACAATCATAAGATCCATCTTAATATGTTCAATACACATCCTTTATTTATAAATTTCCTCCTTTAAGGTAAAATATTTTAATTTCACATATGTTTACCACCTCTAGAGTACTTGTCGTTATTTTAGAACAAACTTGTTGTAAAATTGTCACAATAAATTGACAATGACTTAGTAATGATGTTGACAACCCCTAACCCTAAAATAAAGTTTTGCAGCTATAAGGTATGAATTATGGCTTCAAAATATGCTGCAAATTCTACTTCCATAGTGGATGAAGCAATAGCAAATTGTTTAGCACTTTTCCATAAAATTGCTCCTTCTATTAGTAGAAACAAGCAGCCAAACATTGATTTTCTATTATCAATGCATCTAACAAAATCTGAATATGAACATCGAATTACTTCTAATGGATTTGATCTTTTATACATAAGCATATAGTTCTTTATTCCTTAAAGATACCTCAAGAATTTCTTTGCAATTTTCCAGTGGTCTATACCAGGACTACTTTGACATCTACCTAGCATTCCAACTATAAAACTAATATCAGGTCTTGTATATATTTACAAATACATCATACTGCCAATAACAAAAGCTTATGGAATATATTATATTTGTTTACATTCCACATTATTCTTTGGACATTGCATGAGACAAAATTTATCCCCTTTTTGTATTGGGACAATCTCTACAAAACATTTTTCATATTAAATCTCCAAGAATTGTTTTGACATAGTCTTTTTGAGACAAACCTACCAGTCCTTGTGATCTACTAAGAAATATTGGAATTCCTATAGCATATGATGCCTCTCCTATATCTTTCATTTTAAAATTCTTAAAGAGAAAATATTTATTCTTATACAATATGTCCAAATCATTAACAACAAGTAGAATATCACAATGTTACTCCCACTGATCTTTCAATACATAAAATGATCAACAATATTTTATTGAAAACCAAAAGATGTTATGGTATCATGCAATTTTATATAGCATTTTCAAAAATCTTGTTTAAGCTTATATATTGATTTCTTAAGTTTACACACTACGTGCCTTTTCTTATATAGGAAAACCTTTGAGTTGATCCATGTAGACTTCCTCCTCGAGATCACCACTCATAAAAGTAGTTTTCTGATCGATTTCATGTAGCTCTAAATCAGACTGAACTACTAATGCTATAATTATTTTCAATGAATCTTTCTTTGAGATAGGTGAAAAAGTCTCTTTATAATCATCATCCTTTTGAGTATAATCTTTAGTAACAAGTCTAGCTTTATACCGTTTAATACTTCCATTTGAGTCATATTTGTCTTAAAGACCCATTTACATTTAACTCATTTAGATCCTTCTAAAAAATCAACAAGGTCCTAGACATTGTTTTGAACCACTGAATTTAACTTATTTTTTTACAGCATCAATCCATTTATCAAACTTATCACTTTTTATAGCTTGTAAAAATGATACAATATCTTTATTAATGTCGTAATCAAATTTTAATTCTCGCCAATAAACCACATAGTCATTAAAAATAAATAATCTCTTTACTCTTACAGGTTTATTAAGAGCTATTCCATATTATTCCATTAAATTAATTGGGTGTAAGTTATTTTCTTTACAACGTGTTGTTTCATCCAAATGTTGTGCAAAATTATTCATTCTTCCAATATTGGATCAACATTTGTTATAGATATGGATACCAGAACATTGATGGGTAATGGAACATCAACCCTTATTTCACTAACATCCACAATACATTTTTCATCACTTCCACTAACTTCACCATTTTTAATGAACTGAACGTTAACTATGTCAAAAATTCTTAGACTATGGTTTGGACAACAAAATATATAACCTTTATATTTCTTTGGGTAACTAATAAAATAACTACTAATTGTTTAAGAATCTAATTTCTTTTCTTATGGATTATAAACTCATGTTTCTACTTGACAATCTTAAACATGTAGCTTCCTTAAACTAGGTTTCCTTCCAATCTATAACTCAAAAGGAGTTTTAGGTACTTCCTTACTAGGAACCCTATTCAGCAAATACATGATAGTTTTAAGTGCATGCATTCCCAAGGTTTTAGTTAATGAAGAATTACTTATCATACTCTTAACCATATCCATTAATTTCTTACTATGCCTTTCTACCACACCATTTTATTGAGGTATGCCTCATATAGTATACTATGCATATATGACATGTTTCTCGAGAAACCTTGTAAATAGACATAAACATTGTCCTTATTCAACATATTTTTCATAATATTCACCACCTCTATCAGATCTTACAATTTTCACTTTCTTATCTAATTTCCTTTCAACCTCCTTTATAAACACCTCAAGGGCGTCTACAACTTGAGATTTTTCATTAAGAAAATAGACATATCTATACTATGAAAAATGTAACACCCCACTTCTACCTGACCCGAACTCGACATCGATGGTGATATCCGGGTCCGTGCCTCGCGAGAGTGGCTTGCTACATCACTTAGTTTGTCAAAAACTTAGTATCAATTTTTTTTTTGTTTCTAGCGTTATTGGGAAATACTCATTTGCACAATCCCTTTCAATCCTTGCAAACTCACTAAGTACCTCAATCTTTACTGATCTATATATTCATATATCTATCCAAAATGTTTCTGTATAAATAATGTCTCCAAGTTTTCAAAGCAATTTCTATTATCACACATTTTAAGTCACGCATCCAAAATGCAGCTCATGAGGCTATAATTGTCCCTAGGTACACAAAATCACTTTATACTATTCCAACATATTGCATCTTAATCTCTAATGGGAAACTTTGTTATATATTGCAAAATCTCCAAGTTGAAGCGGTATAATTAACACTGGGGTTAGAAATTTTGCACAAATTTCCCCTTTTTTTCCTTCATCACTGTCATGGCTTATATTATTATTCCGCAAATATTTAAATTTTCATCTTACTTTTTCAAACACATTCAAAATACTGTCTATGATCATAATCACTCGTTGATATCATGTTGCTCAAATCATTTTAACCGTCAGTATCATAATACGGTCGGGGGCATTGTTAACTCCAACAGATATGCCTAAGACTCGTTATGCCCATAATTTGTTTTGGTAATTCTTAAGTAACTAATTCCTCAGTACAGTAGTATTATCACATGATATGTTCAATTTCCCAATGAACTCCCTTTTTCTCGACTGATTTCCTCAGTTCATTTGATTTCCTGTGATTCCACATTGACTTATTCTAATGTCTGTTCATTCATACCAATTTCTCCACACATTTCCCTTTATTTGGAAACATAACTTCATGTGTTGGTAACACGTTCCAAACATATACAAACTATAATATGGACCTAAGTTACCCTTACATTAGTGAGGTGTCCCCTTGAATTCACAAATCCACTTACATAGTTGGTACTCTACATCAGCAACATGCATACACTCTCAGTAGCATTTTCTAACTCTTATGCTTGAGTCTTCACTAGGGATGTAACTCCAACATTCACTTTTGACTCATTATTTATTCATTTCAGATTTGTTCCTTCATTGATCATTCTTAAATTGAATTAACCGACTTATTGACCCTATCTCAGTGATTTCTTGGTACTAACCTCGATAGTGTTCATAAAATCCTTGTCAATCAACTATTTCCCATGATTACTTATCATTCATTCTTTGTACCTCAAGAAAATCAATGTCGACATTTTATAATATAAGATCAATTCGTATCATAACTTATATAATCTGAACATTCTTATAATAAGGCAAAATCATTACATCTTATCTAGAGATGTGTTTATGTCAATTAACCAATTAATAACATTTGCTATTGATAATTGAAGTCCAATTGAGTCCAGACAACTCTTCTATCTTTGTTCCTACATACAATTGGGGTACCTCATCACGATCATGACATAAACTTATTTTCTTATAGGCCACTATCGTGCCCTGCACTTTCTTCCTCACATTAACACACTTATTAACATCAATTCTACTATAGTTTTCCAAAATTTACCTCTTCTAATGCTAAATCATTCCATAATAATTAAACTATCATTTTGAGTGTAGTCACTCTTCTCATTTAATTCATCAACTTTTCCTTAATTGTGTGCATACATAAAATCCAAACTTAGACGCATTTCTAACTTTCTCCATACTATACATCATTCATCACTTGTCATCACTTGTAAAGTCATTTATAACTATTTATTTCCCTCTTTGGTTTCATTTTCCTATCATCCTTTATTTCATCGTCCATAAGTATATACTCAATCCATTTAAAATTAGAGAAACATAACATACATATTATTACGCTAAATCATAACTTTTATCACATTTAAAATCCAAGTCTAACCTTTCACAATCATAGAAAAGTTATTTCCTTTAACCGGGCTTGTACACTTTAATCTCATAACTCTTATCACTCTTAATCGACATTCATCTCATGTCCAAATTTGACCTCTTATGATTCAATATTCTAGAAGAAAGTTCTATATTTCATTAAATAAAATGGACATTTCTTTTATTAGTTTTTTGGGTAATTTTTTATGAAATTAATATGCAATATGACTTTCACTTTTATTAAAATTTTTAACAAAATAGAAGGAATATATGTGTCTATTTCATAAAGCGTGAGTTTTATAAAATACTAAACAATATACAAATTTTCAAAAAAATTAATTAAATAAGGAATGTCCATTTCTTTTACCCTAATTTTTGTTAAGTTGAGGTGATGACACATATCATCCAATTTTTGTATGAAGGGAACTTTTTTTTGTGCATGAGAATGTTAATTATTTAGAAATTATTTTATCAATTTTTTATTCTTGATATATATTATATAAGATGCTCTAGTTACATGTGAGGATAAAATAGATAATATTCTCTTCAACTAACCAAAGTTTAATGCGTATTTACAATTAAAATGAATTATATAATTATATATAAAATGTATAAATAGATTAAATATAAAGTATATAAAATAAATTATAAAATTTTACATTTTAAAATATATATTATTAATGTGTTATATATCTATTTTACTTATATATTGTATTTAATTTCAATTTTTAAATTACATATTCATATCTTATTTATCATATTATTCATGAATTTCATTTGTTTTGCCATAATCAATTGATCCTATCATATTAGAGATCTTACTCGACTCTCATACTAATTTCTTTTAAGAGTTCATTTAAATTAGTCTTGTTAACGAAATTACTCAGATGCGGATATTGAGGGGTTTTTGATTCCGCATAATGTGATTATCCTTGACTCTCCAATTCCTGATAATTGCTCTTTTGACTCTCCAATTCCTTACATCTGTTCTTTTGTTTTGGGAGACAGCCTTACAGGAATGACTTTGTTCCAAGTATTGATTTCTTTATCTTCTTCAATCTATCCTTTTCAGTGTGCTGAAAACAACAAATGGCTTTTGATTTTAAGATTTTTCTTCACTGTGACGGGTCCAGATTCATAGACATGTATTTTGATATACTCTAAATCAGTTTCTTCGTATTGACAAGTGCATAATATGAAACAGTTGTACATGTTTAAAGTCAAGTGGATGAACTACATGAACTCCCCTTTAGCTGGAAGGAGAATAAGTTTCAAGCGATCATTCACCCCACTGTAGTACAAGAAGATATAATTGCTGCCCTGAACAAAGAACAGTAGTGCATGTCTTTGGATCTGAGGGACCATTTATTTTTCTGCAAAGATGGGAATCAGAACAGTTAAAAACCCTTTCTCGTGATTGCCACCATTTTCTGCTTGCTCAGTAAGAGTCTGACTCGGAGATAACTCAAGAAGCATACTTTTAAAGAATAAACAAACCCTAAAAATTGAGCCAAATAAATCCTCCTCGTTTGTTTTGGAAACGTTGTTTCCTGCAATACAGTCACCAGAGAGTGTGAGAAACCAAACTAACAGTCTCTGAGGTTAAGAAATCAAAATTCTGTGGACAATGTTTAAGAAGCCGGTAAATTAAAGGCGCACTCAAGAAGACAGGAACACAAACATACTTCCTTGTTAGCTTAACAGCAAATGGTCTTGGTCTGTCCTTTTTTCTTTTTTTAATCTGTACATGTGATGGGTTGTTCTTCATAGTTGGGGGAGGTCTAGGGTTCAGAATCTTCAGAGTTGGGACGGATAGGGTTTATTGTTCCATTTCGTAGAGGGCTAGTAGGGAGTAGAGGTAGAATATAAAATAGGGTTCAGCTTTTGACCGATGCATGCTACTGTGCACATCATTCCATACAATTGGACGTCAATAGTTTTGGTGATGATTCAATTTTACTAGATTGTTGGGGTAACCGAACGATGAAAAGCAGTCTGTCTCAGGTATAGCATCATCTTGTTTAGAATTTCCCTCAGATATTTTACAGGTTTAGCATCATCTTGTTTAAAAGTTCCCTCTGATATTTTACAGGTTTAGCATCATCTTGTTTAAAAGTTCCCTCTGATATTTTACAGGTTTGGCATCCCTTTTGTTAGTTTACCCTTGTTAGCCTTGAACTTCTAATGATTGATTTAGTTACCCTTTAAAAGGGAAAACGGAATATAAGTCAAAACAGGAAAAGAAATGTACGACAGATGTCATTTTCGGGTTTTCTTGAAAAAGTAATGAGTTGCACACAGATTCATCTAATTTCTTTTCTTAACAGCTTAAGCTCTAAGGTTTAAGGCTGTAAAGAGTAGTTGCTGTAAAACATGGTGTCTTAATGAGTAGTAAAGGGAGAGAACAATCTGGTATATATTACATTTTCGATGGTTGCACTCGTATTGCTGCAGGATCTATCAAGCACAGAAAGAAATGAAGAAAAGAGATTATATCAAACAATCCAACCCTACTATTACCAATCACATTTAGGCTAAAATTTCCTAAATCAGTATAAAATTTGTTTCTTATGGCTGTATGAACTATACAAAGAAGAATCAGGTTAAGACCTTCAAATCTCACACAGAAGCACGAATCAATGTCCTAACTAATTGGGATTTTGTTTCTGGGATGATGTTAAGTTCATCTTCTGCTGGGCAAGATCTCTCTGCCGTAAGTGGGAGAGTGGTCCTGCGTTCTGCTGACTATAGATGCTTTAAAGAGCCTATGTATATTGGTCCCTCATCTACAAGGAAGCTAAGTTATCTATCCTCTAACTCAGCTGATCAAACCACAACTTTTTAAGACCACTTGCCAGTGACTTATCTAATTGAATTCCAATTAATTAGAAACTAGTAAGTCCCTACTGCAGTAGACAAACCATTTCTTAAACTCAAATAAAGCTTATAGAGTCTTTTATGTATCATAAATGTGCATATATCATCTGAAGAGGAGGAGGGAAGATCCAATAATGGGACACTGGAGTTCAATAACGTACTACTTATTACATTTTGGTTTATGCTAGGCATGCATTATAAAGCTATCCGATGTGAATAAAGCATGAGGTCTTGTTCTCTTTTTCTAGTATGTACGTTGAATGGTCCCCGTGGAAATCAACCATCTACCTAATGTAACATGGCACACTGAAAGGTAATTACACAGGTGACCAACAAGGCTTAGTTATTAAGCTGTTGATTGTTCAGTATGTGGTATGAACAATTCCATGAAATTCCAATTCGACGTGTCATAATACACAGGGAAACATATGGTCTTGCGTTTGCCTTGTCTTTTTCTCTTTATTCCATATAACGCTGAGTAGATAAATTCCAGCACCTTTCTTTTTAAGAACTGTGTTTTTTGTTGACTGACTATCAATAAGTCTGATGCAGTCTTCATAGAACAAAGATAAACTAAAGACTACATTTTTGACAAGGATCCCAGCAGTGCTTTGTGCCTGTTCTAACTGCTAGTCTTCTTCCTGCTTCTTGGCCAGGCCCAGCACTGAAGTACAGGAAAAAGAAGCTTCAATGTTCTGCTTTATGTAAGTTAAAATTCGCACATGATGCATCTTCTTCTAATAGAAGGGAAACGTTTTAACCATTTCCAAAGTAGAATTCTAAATTCTACTACTTGCTTGTCGAATTCTCTACAAATTTGCGTCTTCTTTGCATCAAATTTAAGCTTTACAAGTCACAAACTAGGTTTCTTCAAAAGAAATCTGCCTTCTGTTCGAACCTAGATGGAGGTTAACCTAAATTTCAAGTTAACCAGTGCATCAGAAGTCCTTTGCAAGTTGTCAAGCTCAAATTCAGATACGGAACTTATTTGCTCAGATCTGACAGTCTGATTGTCGATTTGTTTGGCTTTCTCATTAGTTCTTTAAAATTTGCATGTTTATTGGAAGCTGGGAGTCTGTACTCAGCTTCACGATCTTTAGATTAGTTGCATATGATGTACAAGATTAAGTTCATAAAATAATGTTTCTTTTCCTTATCTTGAAAGCAGTTGCCAAAAGCAAAAGTGATTGCTCAAACAGTATGACCTAGTAAACTCCAAAAATGAAAATTTAGAAGACTTAGGAACGAAGAAACTAATCAAATCTTATCATCCTGTTACAGCTCTTACATTGCAGCTCAACAATGGAAGTGTTGACAACATGATTATGAATTCAAGAGAAAATGATTTTCAAGGAAAGAGAGAGGGGGATGATGGCAGCAAACACTCCAAGGCGGCATCCACTTCAAGACATTGGTCAGCCTTTAGAAATCCAAGAATTGTACGTGCGTCTCGTTCTTGTGGGGGAAAAGACAGACACAGCAAGGTTTGCACCATAAGAGGATTGAGGGACAGAAGAATCAGGCTTTCTGTACCAACAGCAATTCAGTTATATGATCTTCAAGACAGGCTTGGTCTCGCTCAGCCTAGTAAGGTCATAGATTGGCTAATTGATGCAACAAAAACCGATATCGACAAGCTCCCACCACTGCAATTTCCGCAAGGATTTGGTCAGCCCCATCAGCAGATGCTAGTTCCGCACCAGTTAAGAGCTTCTGATCAATCTTCTATTCCTCCATTATTTGGCATAAATGCTTCATACGCTAAGGATTCTTTAGGGATAAAGATTGATAATAGTCCTGATAGAGAGGAACAGAATACGTTGGAGAGACCAAAGTACTGGAATATTGAAGCTTCATTGAGAGAAAAAAGTAAGGAAGATGAGTCCATTACCGATCAGAAAGGAAAGTGGATTGAAACAAATGATCCTCAATATCAAGGTGGGATTTGCAATTACAGTAGCAGTACTGGACAAGCTCAAAGGTTCTTTCCCCTAGCAGTTCACTCCTCTTTGCCTTCGTTGCTAAACAGTTCCATGCCTTTTAACTCCTACCATCATATAGATGCTTCCAATTTATCTTTCCCTCAATTTGGAACCCACGGAGTTGTATCCCATTCTGAAAATTCCCTGAATAGCAATACTGTTCCATTTCCATCATCAATCCCTCTGTCGGCTGGTTCTCAATTACTTTTCTGTCCACCCGCAGCTATGCCAACACTTTTTTCACCGTTTAATCCTTATGGGAATGCTACCATTGGGAACTCGAGAGAAATCAACCATTTTCAGTTACTAGGTTCAAGTCCCTCACAACATAGAATATCAGGGTCTCATGCAATGAGCTCATCATCTATGAAAACCTTTCCGTTCAATCTGAACCCGGGGCCTGTCCATTTTCAAAGCAGTAATGATGACCACCATAACAAGTACAACGTCAACTCTTGAAGAGTCTCATCGTTAGATTTTGCATGTTAATTCCGTGAGATGGTACTACGCAAAAAGATTGTTTCAAACCCCATCTTCATACCTCACCACTTGGTAAAAGATTCCAGAATCTCTCGGAATTGCTTCTCGTGAGTGGATTTTCTGATACAAGTAAGATACACTATATACTTTCTCTTGCATTAGTTTATAAGAAAGCATACTATCACCATACATTGGAGTGGATAAGTAAGCTGATCAAGTTTGTATCTTAGTCATTTGTAGTTTTAATTCTTGGGTTTAGATCGATGTTACTGTTGAAGTGAAAAAATGGGATTAACCACTAATGGATATCGATTGCGAATGATAATGTCAAATATATGACAATGGAATCTGTAATACGTCCACACCTATCAAGTATGGTCCCTTTAAATCTTGTTATTACCGTTTTTGATACATTTCCTTAACAGGTTTCCAACAATATTTTTCAGCAAATGTGTCTAGCAATGTTGCTTGCCAAGTTGAGAAATAAAATAACAACGAAGCTTTATTAACTATTCCATTGTTCGTCTTTTGCTTAAAACTACCTTGTTCTACCCTACTCTTAATATGTATATGTTCTGAGTTCAAAACCCTCAAGAATGCAAATAAGCTCGTAATTTATTGATAGCTTGAGAATACTGAGAGTTCTCTTTTTCTTTTAAAAGTGAAACCTTTGTGGAGACCTTATGTTCTCTTATGCAAAAGGAATAAAGACACGAAGAGTAAATAAAAGGTGGCAAGTTCAGATTAACAGCAATATGTAAAATTTTTGAACCGAGTTTTCTTTTCTTACCATGGAGGATACGGACCACGAGCTGCCTGTATATGGCACGATTCTTTGTGTGTAAACGTGCTTCTGCAGCCATTACTCTTCGGAAGGAAGGAGTATAATGCAAAAAAAGCTGAGTAAACAAGTAATTGATCGTATGAGACAGTAATAACAGACGTCATTTATTATGGGGCTGTTCACATGCATGGTTCTCCAGTAGGGTATTAAAATCATCTGCACAGCCATGCACTGATATTTGGTTTCATACATACATACATACATATATATATATATATAGATCGAAAGGTATACGTATACTATACAGCTTTCAAGATTTAACAACACTTCAAAGATGCAACATCACAATGTCCATCCAAGCTTCTTTTGCTTCTTGATTTTGTTAAGCCTTGGAGAGTTTGGAAGGAAAGTAGTAGTATCACTATTATCCTTCAAGGTAACATATAGCAACAGTCCAAAAGGAAGACTAAATAATCCTAGGACATGCAAACCAAACAAGAGTTATACGAATCTCCCAGTCCCTGCAGAATTCCTAATCTTACTTTTAAAAAGTTCTCTTTTTCACATTTTTTTGAGAAAATATCAGTTTTACTTATCTATACAGATATCACTTCAGTTTGCACAAGACCATGCTCAAAGTTCATATATATATACTTCATGCAAGGCCTCATCCTAGTGAATTACCAAAAATAAATTACAAATGATAAATAAGAGGAACAGATATTTCAGAAGTCACAGCTTTATCTTTCAATTACATACCCTTCATTTATACGGTTTAAGTTTAGTGTGGTCCAAATATCAAAAGAAAAAAACAAAACCTTCAATATGTTAAAGAACCTACAAGTCTTTTAATAGGAAAATCAAGTCAAGTTAGTTCTTTTGTATCCTCCAATCAAGAATTCACTCTTGGTTCTTTACACAGAATCATCACATCTTCTTGTCTAATTTTTCTAATCTTAATTAAAATGTAAATACCCAACTAATGTATTGTTATAAATTTATAAATAGAGGCCTTTTGTATTAAAATTCACTTATTAGTTTCTATATTATTTGAAGACCTTACACCAAAGATTCTATTAATCTTTATCATATGACATTATTTCTTCCTCATCAAGTTCATATTTTTCCTTATATGCTTATTTCAAAATTCTTTTTTCAATATCTTCAATCAATATTTTTATTAAAGTGTTTGCTGGATAAATCTACTTAAATTAACAATTGAAATGGTTTCAGTAAGAGGGGAGATATGGATTCATGCATCACATGCACAACAAAGCAGCGGAAGTGATGGAATCTAAATTTCAATCCACATGACAAAAAAAAAGCTAGAATCTCAAATGCATGCATAAACAGATTATATGAACATAATATAATAGTACATGTACCTTTTAATTCTCCTCCTTTCTTGATTCTTCTCTTTGTTTGGGTTGTTGTAAACACCAAACCCTTCCTTGATGACTCAAGAACACGCAAAGATGAAGAAAAAATAATGCGTAAAGGTGGTTAGAGCACCAAACTAGATGAGTTCAAGTAGATGCTCTAATGGAGAGTTAGATCAAGAACGAGTTTCATGTAATTAAATTATACAACAATTGTATAAATTTTATGAACAAACCTCAAGATCACTTCTCTCTAACCCCAGAACTCTTCTGGACCCCTTATCTTCTCAATGAAGTGCGTTTTTTGTCTGGTTAGCTCTTGTGTATATAAATGAAGAACTTACTTATATACATCTATTGAGCTTTCAGTCATGATTGTGGCCTACTTAATTGATAGTCGAGTCTTCGGGTGGCCAACTTAAAAATAACCATATACTCTTTGTTTTTCATCCAATCTTTTATGCGTGTAACTATTAGGTTTATGGTTATTTTGAGTACTTGAATTAACTCTTAATTCAAACAAATCATGAAGGATTTCATGATGTCAATTTATTGGAATATAAGTGCATTAACACACGAACTCTTCGATAGTTTATTATTCGACTTACGAACCTTTCGATAAATAATTACCATACAATTTGTCCTTTCACCATATTATATCCTACTTGGCTCGAATTATGAGTTATATGTCAAGTCCCACTAGATTGACTACGTCATATTTAATCTAAGTGATGCTAGTTCTTGTCCTAGGATTTCTTTACTCTATGTGTCATTGAGGACTCTCTTCATGACACATAATTGATTTGGCCATAGACTCCTCAGTAATAATCTCGACAAGAGACCGTGGGTATCATCTTCTTCAATCAGGAGTGATGAATCTTTAATTGGTTACCTAATTACCTTCGAATACTAATAGCTGTACCCAATTATCAAGCGACCTCGTCTTAAGATAACAAGGAATGATGTCAAAACATAGGATCAGTATCCAAGATATCCTTGAGTACCTCAATTCTAAGGGTATTTACATAATTGCTATGATGAGATTAATCATTGATATTTGATAAATCATCCATACGATAATTTCATAGTGGGTCATCCAATATACTTACAACTTTTAGTAAGCATCTACATGTTAACTCTAAACATCTCATGCTTAAAGTTTGTGAGATCCACTACTTGATCAAATCAATGAGTATAACATGTGCTAGTCTATCTGGATTAATACTATCCTGTCTTATTAATCCTATGATTAGGGATAATTTAGATGCTAACATAATTGCACATGATAGGATCATGATCACATCGTGATTTTCTTCATGTTATGTTTTGCATCATGGGCTTCATTAATTTGATTTAAGATTGACATCAATTCATAAATAAGCGAATATCAAATTAATGAAAAATTGCCTTTCACTTTATTAATCAAAATAAAATTTATACAAAAGTATTAAAGGTGATTGCCTTTAGAGTACTACTCTATTAGTTTCTGGTATAACTGCACATCACAGCTATATATTTAATAAATGCTGACATTTAAATATGCCTAATTGTTCTTATGTATGAATTATATATGGACAAACACATGTGCAATTACAACTTTCCTTTCCAATTAACTGAAAATAGAAAGTTAAGCAACCAAATAGCCATTAAATACATTGAATGAACGTACCAACACCCACCACAGTTTCTTCTCTTTTGCCCCAGTAATTGGATAATAACATATATAAACAGTTAAGTGAATAGCAAGAACGAAAAGGTCTTGCTGCGGACTTCCTTTCTGCCTCTCCATCTCTGTAGCACATTCACGCATGCATGAAGCAATCATGGTGGCCTCCTGAACAAAAGCCATGTCTAAGCTAATTTCGAGGGCATTAATTAGGGTTCTTCGATCAAAAGTTTTTCGAGAGTAATAACAGTCTCCAGAGTAGGCAGCATAAGGTTAACTTTAAACTCTCTTTATAGAATAGGCATTAGCTAGGGTATTGCATTGCTTGTTTAGGAGTGTAATAGACAAAAGAGAAACAAGGGAAAACATACTTTATTTATAGCATGTGCATTCCCTACGTTAGTAAGTAATCCGTTCTTCTTCTACTTTTTCTTTTTTGTAACAGTCTTATGATGTGTCCTTAGGAAACTTTGAAAAAGGAATGGTGAAGGGGCTGTATACCAAGAGAAAGAGCAATAGATCAGAGGATTATAGGGATTGGTGGAAAAATCATTGAGACATAAGCATGAAAGCGAAGTCACATAAGCTGCCAGAAGACCCTAAGAACAAAAGCAGTCTGAGAATCAACAGGTCACTAGATCCAAGGTATCATTAAAACAAAGACTGCAACTTGGTTTGTAATTCAAGTATAGCAAAAAGGGTGCTTGTGGTCCCGTTGTTTAGGTATGCCATCCATGTGTGTATGTGATCAAGAAAGTTGATGTACAAAGAAACAGTACATCATTGATTAATCAAAAGGAAAAAAGATACCTAAACGTCATAAAAAGATCATAATAAATAAATATCAGTATTTTCCTATGAATGATTACAAATACAGACTAATTTGGCCATCGTAAATTGAACATTGAAGATGAAAAGAAGCGTTGTGCAGGAACTAGGTAGGGATGGCAAGGCGTGTAGTATCTGTAGGCCTGTAGCGTGCTTATAGACACTGGTGGTCCTAAACATGCATGGTCTATTGTGCTAAGTTAGTAAAAGGCAGCATTATAACTTAATTAAAAGGTTGCCTTAGTTAACGCTTATTCCCCTCATAAATTTTGCAGTTAGAAAGGTTGGAACACTTTCTATGGTGTGTTAACTTGGGTTCGGATCATATGTTCTCCTTACTTTATTTTTATCTTATTTTATGAGCATCTATTCATTAATTTTTATAGATTTTATTTATTGAATAGATGTATGTTCATAAATCAGAGTAGGAATATAGTAATGAGAACAAGTAATTTGTTCTTCTTAAACTTATTTTTTTTTCCTTTAATTAGTTCTTCTAAAGTAAAACCCCATTGAATAACGTTGAGACCATATAAATATATCAATTAAAGACGTATTAATTGATTGATAAAATAAGACTTTATTAATTTATAGAGTGTATTCATAACTTAATAGAAATTTTTTTAGTAAACTATTTTTATTGAATTTTACCAATATAAAAATTCAACCTCAAACTTTTTAGATGCAATTAGAAAATTAGACATATGATCCACCTATATTTAAATTTAAAAAAATTACAATAGAGTCATATTTTAAGAATGTATTATATTAAATTATACATAATTTTATATGTTTAGCAAACTATTAATTTAAGACTTCATAAAAGTATATTTTATTAATTTATCACAATTATTATTTATGCATATTAGTTTAACTAAGATTTTCAAGTTTTATTATATAATAGAGATTATTATTTTTAAAGTATGAATTTATTAAGGTCTTATTGTACCATTAATTTATTTTCATTGAATCGTAAATATATTAAATAAAATTTAAATAGAGAGATCCTTATGTACATTCATATTTAATTATTGTCTCATATTATTTTTGATTAGTTTTAAATAAATTGATCATTTAATTAAAACAAATAAAAGGCATACAAGTTATTCATCACTTTTCATCTATGTATAAATGTTAGATAAGATCAAATAGGAATAAATTAAAATGAATTAATAATTGGGATCGCCGATCTCTTTAATTAAGAAATCCAAATCTTTAATGACGAAGTTGATCTATGACAATTGTAGTATATATATGTGTATATATATATGTTTGTTTGTGTGTATGTGTATGTATGTATGTATGTATGTATGTGTGTGTATATGTATATATGTATGTGTGTGTATGTATGTATGTATGTATGTATGTGTGTGTATGTATGTATAAATACATATATACATACATACGTACATACATACACACACATACATATATGCAT
>JANJEY010000007.1:27261148-27273381 GCA_024703695.1 Erythroxylum cataractarum
AATTTTATCTTCAAAATAATTTATATTTACAAACTGAAATAGAAACCCTACTAGATCAAGTTTGTAGTGAACATCCATTAGATGCCATTAAAAATACTAATACTCAACTAATTGAAATAAAATTAAAAGATCCTACACAAGAAATAAATATTCGCAATAATATTCCCTATACACAACAAGGTGTACGAGAATTTATTTTTTAATACTCTGAATTAATCACAAAAAAATAATCTTCCCAAGTACTAGTAAACATTCAGCACCTGCTTTTTACGTTAATAACCATTCTGAAGAAAAACGTGGAAAACAACATATGGTTATGCCACAATCTATTCATATATATAATTTCTTAATCTTTATCTAAAATTGAATCAAGACGTTAGTAAATCTTAATTCAAATACAAAAAATAATTATGAACAATTCATAAGAAAATGTAGGTCTTTCTTTAAATCAAAGAATCAATCCAAACACATAGGTCTAAGATTCATCCCATATAGTTCTGTCACAATTTAATTCATAATAATAGTTAAGAAAGAACACAAAACAAAAGAATTTATTCTCATGAATCTTGAATCTTGAGGTCTTTTTGAATCTTGGTGAAAATGTCTTCTTTTCTTCTCAAAGTTGCTTTGTTATTGTTTAAAAATGTTATAATTCGTATCTCTAATGATGTGTTATTGTTTATCTGTCTGTTTAATATCTAAAACCTTATAATTTTGAAATAACTCAATGAATTCAGGTCCAACATATGATAGACATGTGTTCCTCCCCTATAAGAAACTCTCAATTTATGAAAACATTTTGCCAACATAGCTCTCTAACATATGTTTATATTGGACCCATATTTCTTAACCATGAACACGGTTCAACAAGGTGCTGTGCTGGTGACCTATATTATAAACACATTAAAATTTTGTCCAAGTTTCTTAAACTTGGCTCTAACTTGTAAGAATTCAGTTTTTTTTTTCATATGAAGCTAAGGCGTAAAAATAAAACTAATGCCACATTGAGTACCAAATCCTATAAAAAAAATGTCTTCTAAACAGAAGATGCTCCCAAAATTATGCTAAAAAGACCTAATTAGCATTTATCATTGTAATGGTTACTTTTTGTTTTCAGCATCTATTTCATGTTTTAAGTATAAGCATATTATGTATGAGTTTTGGGAGGGTTGTCGTGCATTCTACAAAGTTTCTAAAAATCTTTGGAGGCTAAAAATTGTATATTTGTATTATATAACATATATTGAACCCTTGTTTATTAGTATGAGTAAGAGAATGAGTTTTTAAGTTATCTACTTATTTTAATTGAGAAATTACTTGGAATACAATCTGTGAGAGTTACTCTTCACCCATAGCAAAGTAAGATAATTTTAAGGTCTTTTTTACCCATGAAAAAGAAGATTTTGTATGGAGGAAATAAGATAGTGAACTCTCAAGTGAAGCCTAGGGAGTGGACATAAGCTAACGATATTGGGGTAAAGCCAGTATAACTTAGTTTTGTCTCTCTTTTATTATTGTTGTATTTTTATGATTATTTTATATGAATTTTCTATAATTATTCATTAGAGTAAGCAATTGATTCATTAACCTAAAATATAACACAAAATGAACAAGCTCAATATATCCACTCTTATAAGAGAGAGTGATAAAATCCTTAAACATAAATAAATTAGAGAAATAATGATCATTTCTCAAATTAACAAATACTTTAAATGGAAGAATATGATAGTCAATTATAAGGTGACATGTGACATTCACATTTAATATCATAAAGCACTCTCAGAAGTAGAAGGGTTCAACTCATTTGAAGGGAAAAGGGTTTAAGTTGAGAAACATTATAAGACTCCATTGCAACTCCAAAAGAGCTTCCAAAGTTTAAGTTACTTTGGAGTTTCGTCAAGTCTACAAAGAGAAAACTATAACAAATTTATCAATATTCCTACGAGAATAAGTAAGGTGATCTTCAAGAAGACAAGTAAACACAAGTACGAGATCAAGTCAAGCAACATTTGTATAGCAATAGAATTGAAGAATCGAAAGAGCAATAGTTGAGAGCAAATACCACTTCACCAAAGTTACTATTAAATTAAATTATTAGCACATTTTATTTTCAAGTTAATTTCAAATTTGAATTACAAGATAGTATCCATTTCTAGTAAATTTCATGTTAATTTATCAACAACTTGACATAAGATAACACTTATGTCTAATTGAAGAATATTTTTAAGATGATGTATTTCTTCCACTTTTGAGTAATTAAACTATTGATTATGAAAACAGAAATTTAAAGTGATATGGATATTATATGATTAAGAGAGTTAATTGATAAAATGTATTTTAGATGTTGTCTTGATTAGAACGTAATATGATATTTATGTCATTTATATTTATGATAACCACTCGTTGTTAAAATTTTTAGAATATTTTTTTATAATGTTAAACGACATATATTGATGGGTATTTTTTATTTTTCTTTAACTCACATGTCACCTTATTTTTTGAAAAATTAAATTTTAAATTGATAAGTTATATTTATAATATTTGAAACTTAATTAAAAAATCAAAAATTGACATTTATGTGTAGAAATTTAAGTGAAAAGTTGAGAGTAAAAACTATACTTATAGTAATTTTATTTTCGGATTAATTCTGACATGAATTACATAGCAGCATCTGTTTCTATAAGATCTCACGACTCATATTGAATAAGAAAAATATGAAATCTTAGAGTATCGGTTACGAAAAGAATGAAATTTAAAATATTATATAAGTAAGAGAATAGAATAAAATTTAGATGCTTTAATTAGAGTGAATTTAAAATACCTATTCATTGCTGAATTATTTTTGAAATTTTTCATAAATATCAAATATTTAATATTTTCAATTAAGTTTAAAATTTTGAAAAAATAAAGAAATACTTATTTCAATAAACAAAATATAACGCATAAAACAAAGACATATATTGATAAGTAATTTTTTAATAAAATAAAATCTTAAAACTCATTTGAAATTTAATCGAAATTTAAAAAATGTTTCAACTTTTACATTTAAAAGATAGTAGGGTGGGAGGGAGCAGATGGAAGAAGGCTTCGACAGCCCAGATTCAGGAAAGTAAGCTGAAGAAGGCCCATATGCGTTCTGAAGTAAGAAGAATTGAGAGAATTCAAGTGAAAAGAGGAATATTGTACTTTGATAACACCACATAGCCCCCAGCGAGGATCGAACTCGCGACCTTTCGCTTACGAAGCGAACGCACTACCACTATGCTATGGAGGCGATGTGTTGAAGGTAATTCGATGCTTCTATTAACCGAAAAAATAATTCCATATGTCTTACGGAAGCAAGGTTACGAACTAAGTCAATGCAATGAAATAAAAATGAGAAAGAAGTCGATGAGTAGAGAATTTGGCTATAAATTCACGTTTCCTTGCAGGAATTTTTTTTTTTAATATAAAGGAAAATACACAATAAATTTTTTTAATTAGCCGCTAATGTGTGGGTACTGAACATCCTACTAATTATGTAAGAAGAGCTTCATAAGAAACATAAGAGGTGCAGGGAGATAATACATCCCTAGGACGGTCGGACAAATAATTTGGTTTGGAAGAAAAGGAATATGAATTACAATAAGAGAAGCAAAAGTCAAAGCAACTTCAGACATTTATTTTAGCTACCTTGCAATGAGCTTTCCACGTCTAAGCAGGTTTAGCTCTAACTATTTCATCTACTAAATCCTTAAACATCAACCGCTCTACATCCAACACTAGACCAGGAATCTGACTTCCACAATCTGTCCAACTCTCCCAACGGTGCACCACATCGTCCATCAAAATGCCCTTCAATCCATCTTCCTCCTTTGCTACGCTGATTTCGGATTTCTTCAGCTGGAGTAGCTCTATTTCTGAACACAACTCTTTGAGCAGCTTTTGAGCACTTGGTGTCTGCTTTGTTAATTTATCAGACTTCAGCCATGGATCAAGAGTAGACCCCACTAAAGCCAACTTTTTTAGAAGGATCTCATTAACAGCGTCAAATATGAGCTGCCTGTGTGACTTTTCTAAGCTCCTCTTTGAATTTATGGTCTTTCCAGGGCTGTACTCTTCCTTCCAAACCATACTGCTGGACTTCGTTTGCTCCAATACAAAGAATAACTCTGGGTTTATGGGGTACCCTGATGTGTGGAGCTGAAATGTTGTCAATTCAGAGCCAATGTCTTTGAGTAGAAGGCCGGAAGCTAATAGTATCTCTGAGATGTAACGATGGTCTGGGTTTGTGTTCTCGCAAAGTGATGCAATATAGTCTGTGCTGGCTTCATCATGAGTGGAGTTGAGTCTTCTCAGCTTCTGTACCAAATTCTCAATGCTTTGTAGTTTCTTCCTATTCATCTCAGAATTAAGACCAGACCCTATACTACTGTCGGATGAGAATTTATCAGAAGGTTTCCATGTGTCTTGACCTTGTTCATCTCTAAACTCTCGAGCACTAAAATCAACTGCAGCAAGAAATCAACCGAACTTTGGTTTGCCAAACTAACAAGGATAAGCAAGAACGGTGGCAGTCAAGAGTCCATTATAATAGTAGATTTCGTTATTCTCTTAGGTAACCAGAAGTCTTTTAACTTATTGGCGTTATTCATTGCTAATTAAATCACTCGCAGCAAGGGATTGTGAGCAATTTTACTATGTTAAGGTCACAAGATACCATTTAACCTCAGCCCACCAAATACCAAATTGTAGCCTAGCCAGCAGAAAAGTCAACAGGATGTTACCTATGGGCATATCTGGTGTCATATGTTTTACAGGAGACAGTGCATCATCTCTATAAACGGACACATCAAGAACGGAGACCGGACTACGATGCTCCAGAGCAACAACATCAAGTTCTGCTGCCATTCCATCCTCTGGCATTGAAATTGGCCTCTGGAATTAGGATAATAAGCAATGTCAACTGCGTTATTGGAAGTAATCAACAAGAACAAAACTTAAAAGTACTCACCTGCATTGAGTCAGAAACCGTGCAACTGGAAGCCTTCAAGAATGGACTCTGGACATCACAAATGACAGTTGATTGCTCTATACTTGTGATTGTTGTATCCATCTTCGAGTCAGAGATAACAGTGTTTTCAGACTGCACAGACACATCATCCCCATGTTGGCTTGATGTTCTCGATTCGTTACTTATCTGACTCAGCTGATCATCGCTTTGTGGCACTTTGGGAGATCTAATCCTGTGTTTTCGGCCAGGAGAACCAGATTCTGCTAGCTGTCTGCTGGATAGTTTCCTAGGTTTGTTTGAATCAGAGGGAGGTGTAGGTGGACGAGATCGTTTTTCCATCTCAAGCTTCTTCTGTTGCAGTCTTGGACTCACAGATCCAGAGTTTTTCACTGAATTTGCTGTGCTATCCTTTAACAATTGTGAAGGTCTTGTTGAAGATTGTTTCACATTCCTCAAACTGACTTTCTTGTCACTAGAGTTGATAGAAGAATCCTTATGACTATTTCTAAGAGCTTGATCTCTTGTGCTCCGGCTACTAACAGATCCTTTTCTGTTATCTGCATAACCACCAGTTCGAACCTTGTGAAGTCCCGAAAGACCATCTATGTTAATTACTGAAGGAGAGATATCAGATTTCTGAATGAGTTTTGCTGGTTTCATGATCACAATTGGGGATTCAAAGGTCCTCACAATATTGCTCTGTTGGTTTTTTGGGCCTGACAATCCTGCCTTTTGATTGGGATTGGTGTGCTTTGATTCAGTATCTCTTTGGTTCTGGAAGTTTGAATCTTGTTCTTTCCTTCCTGTCTGTAGGAGCCCCTTAGCCTGCATTGCTTCCATAATTTGTTTAAGAGCTCTAAGATCTTTTCCAGATTGATTGAACTCAAGATCTTTCAATCGTTTCTCGATCTCACTGTATACTGTGGGGAAAGAGTTTGGTGCTTTTTCTGGAATTTTTGGTGCCTTGAATGCTGGCTTATGAGAACTTCGACTACTATCCAGCTGCTTCCATGGTGCTGGTTCAATAGGTAACTTGGACATAGGTTTCATTATAAGATCTGGGTTTTTCCACCTTTTTGATATTGGCTCTTTCGTTGAGGTTCTTGGGGATTTTGGAATTCTGACTTGCATACTTAAATCATTTGTTTTCAATGGCCTCAAGGAGGACTGACCGAGTTCACCAGGGGAGATCTTGTTGCAGCCAGAGTGACTAGTTGATGCAGATTCTGGCAATGCTTCCAAGCCCATCAACTTGGCCACTACACTAGGAGGCCGTTTCTGAGCGCCTGGTGACTGCTTTGGATCATAACTTTCGTCATTTGAGCTTCCACTATTTGGAAAATCGCTTGAAGGGTAATATAATTGAGAACTAGGATTGCTCCGCATTGAAATTTCTCTACTATCCAGCGAGAGTCTAGGCAACTCCTTAAGCTTCAAAATGGACTTGACGGTGTCTCGTGACTCAAAAGACGAACGATTTATCTCTCTTCCATCACAAGAAAAGCGAGGAGCATCGTTTGACATTGTATGCGAAGAAGCATCTTTTGATTCATATGATGATCTTGGACGTTCTCTTGTTTCACGAGAATACCTAGGTGCTTGTTGAAGTTTAGCAAGAACACGAAGAGACTCCTTAAGATCATCAGAAACCTTTTGCTTCCCATTGTTTCCAACTCCGTTAGTTCCTCCCAGAGAATTGGGAAAATGAAATGTCCTTGGGGAGTGTTTGTGCTTCCCATTGTGCATTGCTTCCTTTTTCCGTGAACGCCCTTTTAATTCTCTGTACATTGAGTCCTTGACCACATCTCGAAGATCAAGGGACTTTCTTCCAAAATGAGGAGAGGTACTTTGATGCAACATAACTGTATCCCTTGAAGGATTTTCTGGCAAAGTAATTCTATCAAATGAAGAGGCCTCTTGTGTAGCTGCTCTACTGCAATCAACAGAAGACAGGGATGATGAGCATGAGGATGAGAAAGATGCTCTGGATGACTCTGTAGAAATCCTCTGCTTCTCAAACCTGTTTAAATTTGAATCCTGCAATCAAAATGGAGGGTTCGTCAATTCGCTGGTTACGGATCATCCGGTACAAATGGATTAGACATGCTTTATGGAGAGAACAAGAAACAGAAAAGAAGCAATGAACTCGATCATGTCTCTCCATTAACTCATTTAAGATGAAGAACTCAACGACCTAAATAAATAAGGTAAACAAAACAAAAATCAGGATGCTTACTGCTGGTATATGTCGAAGGTACGCATTTACAGGTTCAACGTCTGAGACGTCATGGCTGAAGTGGTAATCACCTGTATTACATACACATTTGGATCAACAATGGTCAATGCACTGAGTGAGTTCAGTACCAAGAATAAGACCAGATAACAACTCTGCATCGCCAGAATTCTCAACCAAGACAATTTAGAGTTCATGGAATGCAAGAGTTGTATATTCTATCAGCAACACGAAAATACTAATTAAGAGACCATCAGCTAAAAGACAGTTGGAAAAAGAAAAGAAAACGTCTCCTAGCTTTTGGCTTATCAATGGAATTCTTCAACATGCACAAGCTTATGTATGCCCTAAGTTCATTTATTAGAATTTACCGAAAACATGTAGAACACGAAGTGAATTCTATAGAGTTGAACACATTCAGGTTAATGGATCTGGAGATAACAATGAGGATCCCAAAGACAACGCCTTAGATCATAAGCATGAGTTAATTGGATCTCAAATCCTAGCACTTTTAAGCAAATGGAATTACCTAAGTCACGAATGGGCACGAACCGGTAATGAAAGCTAGAGACAACCATAAATGAGAAATACCTGGGGGAAGTCTCTCGTGGATTAAACCTCTGCCGGTGAGGGCTTGCTGGCGATCAAAGCGCTGCAAAATCCCTGTCATGCACCCTATTTGCTTCTGCAAATCTGGATTGTCATCTGCTAGAGCATGTAAAAGCTTTGCAGCCATTTGCTCTTCTTCCCAACCGACTTTCGAGTCTCACCTTAATAAAATTTCTTCATCCTTTATTCACAAAAACCATTAACTTCAACCCGTATCTGTATCTGTATCTATCAAATCCTGACTTTCAATCTCTCCAAAAATGTTACAGCTAGAGTTTTATCTTTTGCACAAACATACTCGTCTGTTTCTGAATCAGAGCCCACGTTTAGTCCAAACAGAAACTGAGAGCGTTTCTGTTTTTTGCCCTTTTTAGCACCCTCTTTGGCCTTTTCTTCTTTTAAGATCTTTCATCTCTCCAACTCTATGAATCAAGAGATAAGATCCAAGCATTGCATTTCCAGTAAGAAGTTTTCATTCTCAAGTCAAATACGTTCCTCTTACATACAACTATAGTGATTCGTTAAACTTCCTGCAAAGAACCCAACCAGTCCCGGCTGACGGCCTGGGGTCTCCAAGCATCCCAGATTGTGTAAGACTCGACCTTCTCGTATAAAAAATGCAGTCTCACGAATTTTCCTCTTAATGTAAAACTGCCACCTTGGGTTTTGGAGGAAAGGCTCGAACTTGTTTAACGTTGAATAACACTGCAGGGAAAAGTATTGGAGCAAGGCAAACTAAGATCGGTGTATTCAACACACAGGACACTAAAAGATAACTTCTTGGTGTCTTAAAGAGGACAAAGCGAGACTGCCTTGTGAAAGAGAACAAAAGAAAAGGCAGGGGACCCAATATTCAACACTCATTACAATATCAATGAGCATATAGAGAATGTGCAGAAGAGAAATCAGCAACAATACCTCCAGTTGCCTAATAGGAAACCAATACCAATGCAGAACTGTAAAAAAGGAATCTCCCCAGATCCAAGAAAGAGAGATGTTGTTGTGCATGTAATATGTAGTGATGTTTCCTCACTTCCTGGGCGAACAAATGGAGAAGAGGGAGGAAGTTATGTCATAGCTACACTGTAAACTAATAAAGTGAAAGTGAAAGGAACCTGCAATCCAAATTTTTTGAGAGGGAGAAATGGACAGTGTAAGGAAAGAGTTTATGCGTATGTCTTTTGTGTGCATGTGGCTCTATATCTCACACATACATGTGGGATGAGGATGTAGTGGGTCTAGGCATGTCTCCTTTAACATGTGATTTTGTCAGGTAGAATGGAAATGCGATTAAACAATTTTGGGTCTTCCAGGAAGAATAGAAGCAGCATTCCACACCCCAATGGCATGACCTGCAAAAGATTCAAGTGCCCCTTTCAATGCACTTGTCAGCTAATAAATTTCAATTCACTTCCATCTCCAGGCATGTCTAACCTTTTCACATCACTCATCAGGTGACCATTTCTATTTTGCCTTTATATACAGAGCTTCTTTGATGGTCTAATAAATGGAACAGGTGACTCAGGAAGTAAAACAAAAGTAGAAGAAGCGAATTATTATATGTAAAAAAAAGTGACAGAACCTTTCAAAGTTGAGCAGTGTTGTGTACCTGCCAGCTAAATGTTACTGTAATGAAAGAAAGTGAACTTGAAGTTTCGAGGAGGTATTCCACAAAACAAGGATTTAGCCTGATAAATGATTCTAAAGATCCAACTCTTTCTTGTTTCCTATTATGATTCAATCATAAAAGCTTGGATATGTGTAGGAAAAGCAGTTGGAAGAAATGAATATTTAGTATAAAAAAAGTTTACACGCTGCCAAGACAT
Organism: Erythroxylum cataractarum; assembly: GCA_024703695.1. Taxonomy (NCBI): domain Eukaryota; kingdom Viridiplantae; phylum Streptophyta; class Magnoliopsida; order Malpighiales; family Erythroxylaceae; genus Erythroxylum; species Erythroxylum cataractarum. The sequence goes on from JANJEY010000007.1 coordinate 27,270,810, forward strand.
GGAGGCCATTATGGTTACAGGTACACCTTCTCCAAAGTCTTTCTTTAAATTATGACGTTGACATACATTCACGTGTAAGCAAGAACCGATTTGAGTACCCATCTTTTTCTTACGTAGGACTTCTTGCCTGTTCGGGCTTATACCACGAAACTCCTTGGGACGTTCCCAACAGTAGATTTACACTTCATGCTTTTCTGTCTAGCGTAAGTTGTTAGCTGTACAATTATGGAAGAGAGAGGAACAAAATCTTTTGTCTAATATTATTCTGTCTTATTCTGTCTTATAAAATCTTAATCATTTATTTTGCAAGATTTACGCGGAATCTATACAGAACTCATATAAATAAACGGTTGAAATTTATTAGACACAATAAAATACCATAATATTAGACAGAAAATTTTGTTATCACGAGATAAAAGATGCCAACCCGTACGTTTGTGTTCATATCCAATCAAGTTGGTGACATTGACGTGTGTAATGTAAGGGAACTTGGGGCTCCACCTGCCAATAAATTATCAAAGATACTAATTCCTCTGTAATTTGGATGAGTTGGTAATTGGTATTGTAGCTTAGCTTCATTGCAGAATCTTGTATCAAAATTGACGCGTTGATGAGACAGAAAAGGATTTGTACCTTTCTCACATGCATAAAGTGAGAAACCAATATACCTGGTGACAGTGCCAAAGGATAATCAGGGCAATACCGGCCAAACCTGTCTCAACCACCCCAGCTCATCATCGAAGAAACACTAGTAATATTATGCCTTCAGACATAAAAATCGTTAAATATCAAAGTGGTTTAATTTAACAAATTCATACATATTTATAACGTATAATTTAATACTTTTGTAATTTAATATTCTAATTAGACATAAAATATCAAATTAGTGTCTACTTTATTTAAATCCAATCATGTTTGTTCTTGTTACTTAATATTTAATTCATAATTGATCTTTGAAAATATCCTTTTTAAATCTCAATTTACTATAACAAAAGAATTTCTTAAATTATTGCTAATCAGGAATAGTAAAGTATTCTCCCCAAATAATTTAGAGTAAAGAATCATTTATTTATTTGTTCAGTTATCTGTATATAATTTATACTATATCTAAGTGTTACCAACTGGACTAATTTAATTAGAATGGAAAATAAATAGTCTCATAATATAATAATTCCTATAAGAGACACCTTAGTAATCTTTAGTGTAAAGATTAAATATATAACCATCATTATGAAAAAAATCTACAAACACACAAGTAATATACCATTTGAGATCCTTATAATTGAGTATGTTCAGTGAACTTATTCTCTAATAAGTATCAACACATTTGTTTAAATATTTTCATACTTTAAAGTGTGAGATCAATTATTTTCTTTATAAAAAATAAATATAGTATGTGATAGTTTTATTGTTCTATCATAGTTTTATTGTTCTATCAATATCTCCTATGGATGAAACTACAAATAAAAACAATTTAAGAATCATATATAAATGTAAATTGAATCTCATAATTATGTTATCATTACTATTTTAATTTAGTAATTATTATTTCAAGGATTTTATCTTTAGTATTAAGCATCAAATATAATTAACAAAATATAAAAAGATAAAGCGTGCCTTTATTGATTAAAATATTAATATTGTAAATTAAATTGTAACCAAATGATTGACTATAAGGATATAAACCAACATTCTTTCACTTACACTAAAATTATATTCGTACAAGGATTTGCAAGATTTTTTTCAATAGGAACTCACTCTAGTATAATATCCTTTTGTTCTATTATCTCCATGATCAACTAAAACTTTTTAAGCACATATTTGGATCATAAATGAGATTTTGATTCCTTCGCTTGTGCAATTGTACTATTGTTGCCCCACAGAGGCAATAAAGGAAGCAATTTGGATCGAGAAGTTCAACATTAAACTTGGATCAAAGAGTGGTTCCTATCATTGTTATCACAATACGATACTATTAGCTCAATAATGATAGGAGTCACTCCAAGTTTATGAAAAACTTCTTGATCCAAACTATTTTCTTTCTCAATTCTAACATTGAAATATACTCTATTTTTTGTCATAAAATCAATAATGGTTAGTTATTTAAAAAATTTCCAACTTACTGCATCATTATTCAAAGTGAAGATATACCCTAATTGTGATATGTTATCATTCGAATCAGATTGAAAACTCATATTTGAATGCCTTAAAAGTCTTAGTTCAACTTCTCTATAGACTAAGAAAATATATTTAGTTCTTCTAAAATACTATAATATGTTTTTCGTAACCATTCAGTGACCACCACCAAGGCTAGCTTCAAATATGCTTATTATGCTCAAAGTATAAGAGATATTCAGTTTAGTACATAACACTATATACAAAATTGATCTAATAGATGGAGAATATGAAACATAATCCATTTCATCTCTCTCTTCTTATTTCTTTAAACGTATACTCTACTAGAAAGAAATCTCATATGACATAGATAAGAATACTCCTTTAGAATTATTTATGTTAAACCTCTTTAGCATTTTATCCATGTATGTGGATCAAGATAAATCAAGAAGCATCT
>JANJEY010000007.1:27280767-27296719 GCA_024703695.1 Erythroxylum cataractarum
GTTCACGTCTGCATTAGTGTTATTATGTTTTTGTATAAGATTTGTATTTCTGAAATTTTCGCAAAATAGTATTGTTATTTCAGAGGGCCCCAATTGATAAATGTTATAATTGTATTATGATTGCTGAAATTATATTTTGATCGAAATGTTTTTGGTATAAGAGTGGGCCCAAGTTGTTTACTGATTTCTGCGCCCGCAATTGCTTTTAAAAATAAAAATGTCTTTTTGAGTTATTAAACTGTTTTGACTGCTCTAGCATACCACCCTCGTGAGGCACGGGCTCGGATATCACCATCGATATCGGATTCGGGTCTTGCGGGAGTGGGATGCTACATATTATGCTCTACAAGTCTAATATGTCTCTATCCTACTTTATGCGCCAAACAACTCCTTAAGATACAAAATTCTAGAAAGAATATCTATGTTCTCATTCTAACTCTAAAGCTTAAGAGATATACTAACCAGCATTACACATATAGCTTGTTCAATATCATCAATATGACATTGATGTGTCTCTCATACTTCATTAGTAGTACTTGAATTGGTCTCAAGCGGAATTACAATGGTAAGAGCATAGAGCTTCTTTTCTTACCATTGAACAATTCCCAAATTGCAAAATTAGTCTAAGAGTTAGGGTCTATTAAACTTGTTAGCATGTATGATACTTAACAGGGACAAATTACTACTCATTTTATCTAATAACTAAAAAGACACTAAATAATAAGTATTACTTTAGACCCTAAAACTTAAAAAAAGGCCTTTAATAAATATGTTTAGTTATTTCTACTATTTTATTCAAAATGATAGTCATCACTACCAATTCAAAACTATTGCTTTAATCTCTCTAGTAGGACAAGATCTATTCAACATATTTAATCTTAATTTTCTCATCAAATCAATTAATTTAAATTAGGTTGATAATTCCTATTAATTTCATCTCATATGACTCTTAGAGCTATTAGGTAACAACTTTTTGTCAAAATATATCTTATATATTATTCCTAACTCTACCTCTAAATTCATACATTATTTTAAGAGAAAATATATTTGGGTTAAAAAGGCTTTAAGTTTGCTTAACAAGACTTACAATAAATAAAATGCTACTTTTATTCTTAAATAGTAGATAACAATAACTTCGCACAACATGTACGTAATATTTAATTAAGTTATTTAAAAGTTCAAAATTTAAGTCTCGTCATAATTTATATAATCTCATTATATTATGAAACATAACATTTTAAAATTTTGCTTAGTTTTATTATTGACTTGATAAATAATTTAATTTAATAAGTCAACTCTTGAAAAATTAAATTAAATATCATAAGTATTCCTAATAAAACTAATCTTTTGAAAATAATTTTCAAATTATTAAAAATACTTTTTTAGATTTATCAAGAATTTAAACTAATTTAATCTTAAACTTATTAAGAAAAACTAATTTAAATAAACTTAAAGATAAGGATCTCCAGGTCAAAGGGTTAGGTCTCATACTCGGCCTCAAAATGGGCTTGAATTTGGGCTCAGACTGACCCAAGACTCGATAACTTTGTAAAAAATGATATTATTTTTTTTTATTTTTTAATTTAAAAAATAAAAAATCAAGTCAAATCAAACTAAGTCAGGCTTGAGTTCGAACCTCGGCTACCTCAGGCTCGAACTTGCGCCCAAAAAGATGTGACCTATTATCAACGCTAAATAAAAGTTTAAAATAAAAAATAAAATAAAATGGAATAATTTAGCGCACTCTGCTTCCAACTTCACGCCTGATGCATGAGACGCTTGACACTTCGTCCCCTGGGGACTCTGTCTTATCGTTTTACATATTATGTTTTCATAGTTCAACCTACCCACTACCTTCTCCAATGGTGTCTCAGTCACTGCCTCCAGAATAGGAGTCTAAGATTATTGTGAATGCGATTTTTGTTTTCTAGAGATAAAGAATATCAAGAGCAACTTCAATCACATTTTCCAAAAACTTCAAAGCTAGGGAGTACCACAAAGTTAGAAACAAACATATTCACTTAACTTCCAGATTTGATAACTATGGGTCATAAAAATTAGGTTTTCATAAACAAAAACAAACAAATATCATCATCGTCATCATCATCACCCAGTCTGAAATCCCGTAATGAAGCAGGATCTGGGGAGGTCCGATAGTACGCAACCTTATCCTTACATGGTAAAGAAGCTGTTTCCGGTGGATCCGCATACAAATGAGACAATATAAGAATGATGTAATATACAAAAAACAGTAAAAAAGAAAAAAGATAAGGAATACCCAAAAAAAGCAAATGCTTGTGGGAGAATAAGCAACAATTTAAGGCTTAATTTAGTTATCGATGATAATTAAGTAATAACAATTAAGTTATTCAGTTAAAGAAGGCTTTGATACTATTATTGAAAAATCAACCATAATCAAATCATAGGTTTCAATTTTTCGATGGACCTCTTTACTTGAATAACTTGGAAAATATAAGTCAGAAATAAAAACTTAAAATATACATGATTTAGAATATTTCAAAACTTTTCTTCTAAAGCTGTTAAATGCAAGTTGTTAAATATAAGTTATTCAAATGTCAAATGTCTTGCTTCTAATAGTTTCCACGAAATAGGGAGAAAAAAAAAACTATATGTTAAAAAAGAAAAGACTGAAGTGCTAGTTCTCTAAAACACTAGGATTTCTTTCTAATTAAATTTAAACTATTAGTTAAAATTAAGATCTAGCTTAATCTTGATTATAATTAAATCTTAATAAAATTAAATATCTCATATTTGATCCTTAAAATTTCCAAAACTTCAAAGATAAGTCCAAATTAATAAATCAATTTTTTTTCTTTTTAATTGCTTTATATGTATGGTTTATTATGAACTGGTTTATTAGATTCCTAATATATTAATAATAATTACAAAATATAATTAAAATTAGATCAAATAAATTCCTTCTAATTTATATTTAATTATGTGATGATTAAATAATTAAAAATCATGTACTAGGATTTACATCTAGCTACATGTCATAATTACCCCATTATTAGGAATAAGTCTGACTTAACCTATCAATATATGATTATAGCGTACAATTTAATTTTTTCATCATCTAATATTCCAAATTTGATATAAAGTGTGTAGTTAATGTCTACTCTAGTTAAATATAATCATATTTATTTTTATTAACTAGTAATCAATTTATAATTGATATTTGAAAATATTGATTTTAAGTCTCAGTTTACTCTAACTAAAAAATTTCTTAAATTACTACTAATCAAGAACATTAGACCATTATTCTTAATTAATTTAAGGAGACAAAATTGATTTATTCAATTATCTCTTTATAGTTCATATTATATTTAAGTACTACTGACTGAATTATTCTGATTGAAATAGGATATAAGTAACCTCAAAATAAAGTAATTTCTAAATAAGATATCTTAATAATATCAAGTTAATGATCACTTATACAATCATTATGAACAAATCCACAAACACATGAGTAATATTCAATGGAATCCTCATAATCAAGCCATTTCACTAAACTTATTATCTAATAAATACTAAGATGTTTATTTAAGTATTTCCATATTTTAATTTATATGATCAATCATTTTCTTCTTTAAAATAAAATATTTTAATTTTAATGTTGTATCAATATCCTGTTATGATAAAATTATAATTAAAAATAATTTAGAAATAATACATAAATATAAATTAGAAACCACAATTACGATCTCTTTATAATTTCAATTGCATAGTTATTATTTCAAGGACTTTATGTTCATAGTTAAGCATCAAATATAATTAACAAAATTAAGTTAAAATAAAGAGTGCTCTTATTAATTTACATCTAACCTATTGACAACAAAAATATAAACTAACAATTTGTGTTAGATTTGTAAAAAAAGATGAAATAATTTTTTAATGTATTTTACAGTTGAAAACCTTTGAATGTATGATTGCCAGGGACCTTGAAAGCGGTAGTCAGGATAATCAAAATATCAACTGTCTTGGGTAGTCCAGAGAAGCTTGATTGCATATTTATTAACAGGACAGAAGACTGTTACTGTAAGGACTGGGATACCAATAATGGCTGTCAACTACTATTAAACAATCTGCCATGGAGAACTCATGGTGCCCCAACCACCTAAAAGCTAATAAATATATCAGTAGTTGTCGATTCTGTGCAATGCCACTAAACCCTTTTTCCCTTTATGGGTGGTCCAGTGTACAGGACTACCAAGTTGATGATAACAAGGGAATTTCCAAACCCATTACTCGTTCATTCTCTTAGCTGAGGACCATAAATACAACACAACCTCCGAGCAGCCATTGGCTTAATTAGATGGAAATCAGATTGTGTGAATCTTTACAGGCTGGCCTTTAGACCCAAAAACCAAGCAAGGAATCCAGTTTCAACACTAATTGTTGAGGACCACAATGAAAATCACGGCAGGTCCAAGATGAAGTGGCTAGTTAACCGGCAAACTCTGGAATATTTATTAATGATTTGAAGAACCTGCAAGTGTTTGCATACCCTAAAACAGATCAGCCACGTGAGGCCTTGGTATAATTTGACCTCATCTCCCTGCATCACAGGTACAATAAGTAGTTGCACATGAGGTCCTGTTACCCATTTTGCAAGTAATGACGGTTGGTTCTCACAAGAAGAATCATAAAAGTGTTTGCACCAATTAACTGCTTAAGGGGGAAAGATGATGGTGACAAGCAAGAATTGATGGATTTCAGGGACCAAATGATCAATCAATCATTATTGCATCCATGAATTTTATGGTATGATACGTGAGACCAAGGAAAATGAACAGCAAGAGAATGCTAATATGATTGTACTGAAAAATGGATTTGGATCCTCTCAAACCAGCTTTAAGGATTGTATGCATACATTTAACCCAAGACACGAATAGACAACTATACACCAGTTGTGCTGTTTCTAACATGTCAAATTCTGATAAAGTTCTTCGCTCCATATGGAATTAGATCAGATGCTCCACAGCTTTAATACCAAAAAGGTTTCGTCCACAGAACTTTCCAAGAGGTGCATGCCAGAAACTATTTTCCTTTGGGATGAGAAATCACAAAAGAAGTTGCATAGTCCTGGAAAAGCCAAGTGTAATAAGCATAGGCAAGCAACTACTTGAAGCGAGCCTACAATAACAAAGTTCTTAGCGTGATTCCCCAGGAAATTTGTTTGCAAAAGACCAGATAGATGGATATACAAGTCAGGTGAGCATGCAATGCCTCTCTTCTGACTGCACAGAATTAAGGTTAATACAGAGCATTTCCCAAAACAATAGTAAATTGCCAAGACAAAAACATAGCCATTATAATAAGCAACTTCTGATAAGAACTTCCATTCCCATTGCAAGAAGCACTTGGTCAGAAGCAGAAACTAATAGCGAATTTAGCAGTTTAAAACAATAAATATTACATAGGGCTACAGTCAATTAAATGGTACTAAAACAGTCGAGTGAGGAGCCTTAGTTGGTCAGGAAGGGAAGATGTGCTCGTAAATAGCACATCATACCAGTCAGTAGATTCTGTTGTATCAGCAGTCAAAAGCATCTACAACCACCTTGAAGTCACTAATGTACAGAGCCAGGCGGTTTGTATGAAGTCATAGTAAAAGGTCAATTGTTCTCCAACCGAACTGATTGCCCCGGGTCATTGAGTACTCCAGTTGGATTCCTGCCATCTGTCAACGGCAACACAGTCATGTAACAACCTTGATAGCGTAGACAGTGAATAGCTTCACGAAAGATATCCATTGTGTTACAGATAAATTTCAGAAATTGTTGATCTCAAAGTTAACCCTTGATTTATACCCCAGCCTTATATTAGATAAAGATATCCAATGGATAAATTATGCAAATACAGAAGAATAAAAACATTGTCCCACCACAGAAAGAATAGAACCAAACATTTCCTTCGTACGTACCTTGACTTAGGGATAAAGTTATAGAATCCTTGCCTGTAGAAGGGTTCTGCAATTCCGCATCAGAGTTTACTGCATCATTGGTCATTACATCATTAAGATTCAGAGAAGGAGCCACAGATGATTCTTGATTTGCAGGAACCTGTAGCAAATATAACAAAAAGTGAGCAGGAATCCACATCAGACTCCCCAAACATGCAGAATCAACCAATTCATTGCATTCCTCTGGATATGGTCATGACGAAATTTGATTTCAAGAGGTTGAAGAATTATTGGCGTTCACATAATACTGGAATTGCATATACAGCAGTTGAAATGCAGTAGCTAAATAGGAATGCAGCAATTATGTCACTATTCTAAAGATACAGCAATATATTGCCAATTGTTGGTCGAAACAAATTTCAACTTTTCCACAGATGGGAGGAAGTGGATACAAATAAACAATTTCCTTTGTAAATGGTTCTACTGAATCAATAATACAATTTAAATAGCTGAAAAGCCATGTCACACTTCATTACTCGTGGCTGACAATACTAAACAATATGGAGGGCAAAATAACAGAAATATAAATGCAAAACTATGTAATTTGCAAAAACTTATTTTACCATCTTCATCATAAAGTCATAAGTTTAATCGTACAGGATTTTCAATAAGGTATCAAAACCAACTTGTCAACAAAGAATGACACAACATCTCTCTAACATGTGGCTGAACGATAGGATATAAGAGAAGAGAAAACAAGGATTGACCTTGAGGGGTTCAGACACACTGGAAGCAACATTTTTTGAACCAAGGGCTATATCAGCTTCAGTCTTGGTCTCATGTGAACCAGAATCCAACCCCTCAAGACTAGCTGGTTGCAAATGATCTGCTGCATCCTGATTAATATTTCTAGAAATTTTCAATTTGTTATAGGGTTCACCATTCAACAAAGCACCAACTTCCTCACCAGCCCTTTTCCTGATGTGGGGACAAATGGTAAGGACATCCATTAGTACAGATATAAAAGAACAATGAATGCCCCCAGGAATTCATAAATAATAAGAAACAGACAGATCTGCCATATCCACACCTTGTGTCTCCATGATCAGATACACGTGGGGAGCTGGGCATGTTAGTAAATAATATTCCTCGTAGTGGCTTTCCATCAATCATTGTCTCAATACTATAACCATGGGGGAAGGTTTCAGTTACTTTAGCCTGAAATGTCTTCTTTCCCTGATAATACACTTGATTCAATCGTAAATTTTCTCCAGCTGCAAAGAAGGCACCGCAGTTCTTAGCAACATAATATAGCAAAAGGCAACCTCTATCATCAATTCTCTTTCTTGGGTATAAGACTTGTAATCATCATCCTAACCAAGTTTCTGTTTGAAAATCAAGGTAAGATTTCATTATATTCTCTGAGTTTAATCTCACCAAAGTCTTCAAAAAAACGTTTACTTTGATCTCATTGAAATCTTCAAGAACAATTTTTTTTTAGTATCATTGAGGTCTTCTAGGATACAACTTCAGTAAAAAAGCTTCCACATCATCTTGCCTTCTTGTATACATAAACTGTCATTAGAGCAGGAGATACAAGGCAAGACATCAGAACTTTGTATCATAATTTTCACCTCGATTATCAGGCCCAAAAACATCAAGAACAATATATTATTGTAAGTTAACTTCGCTATAATTAAAAAGTTTTCACATCATCTTATTGTATGCATAAACTGTTACAACAGAAAGAGATACTAGACAAGTTAGACTTGCAACTGGAACTCGTGAAGCACTTCAAAATACAAAAATGAGTTTGCATTCAACATCAAAGTTGCACGTTATGATCTTCAGCTGGATTATCAGGTCCAATAACTTTGATAACTCCTCTAGCACTTTCTAAAACTAACTGAAAAGTAATTTGTTTGTATGCCTTAGAAACAGGGTTTCTATCCTTCAAACAATAACAAGAAAACCTATTTAAACACAAGAAATAAAATAATTCTAATATCCTTTTCATGGTAGATGTCAAGAATAAAATCATTCAATCAAGAATGTTCACAAAATAAGGGTAATAAATCCAAAAGAAAATGGGGATGAATTTCAAACCAACAAGAATCATAAGTTCCTTCACGCTGCCCAAAGTACCCACCCTAAAATAACAAACCAGTACTCAACAACTCCAGCTTTCATGCTTATCAAGATACAAGTGGTCACTCTCACTTTGCACCTGAGACTTTTAACTTTTCCTCAATCACTTTCTCAATGTGAAAGTACAGCAAAATCCAAAAAGTCACTCTCACTTTGCACCTGAGACTTTTAACTTTTCCTCAATCACTTTCTCAACGTGAAAGTACAGCAAAATCCAAAAAGTGACAAGAACAAGAACGATAAATGCCCCAATCTCATGACAAGAACAGTGACAATAAATGACCCAATCTCAAAGGTTAACAAATCCAAAACTGAAAGGCAACACAACAACAGATGAATAACATGTGAAATGAGGATCAATCCAGCAGAAAGCTAGAAGCAGTTTGACACACTAAAATAAAGCCTTTGCAGAATTGTGAATATAGAGCAAGTGAGGGAACCAAGATATGTACCAACAGCTAATGACAGCATCAGTGTCTATTGAGTTCATTTTCATCACACAATTTGCATGAGAATGTGCAAATGGTCAGTTCAGAAATGCACATAATCACCAGCTAAATTTGACTCCAGAACAACATGATATACATATTTCTCCAATTTTACCTGGTTGGGTATAACTTGGCATTGTGTCAATTGTAATCAAAGCTTTTTCATGTATAGTGGAGTAAAGACTTTGCTCTTGGCACTTCATTTTCAACTGTTTCCTCAAGGATAATTTTTCTACTCGCTGCTCATCACAGAAACTATTCATTCCTGCATGAGGCAACACACCACATCATCAAAACAGCATATAGCTAAGATCATTCAAACGTGAAAAATGATAGAGGTTCATAACTAAAAAGCAAGAGGAACTTAATCCAATACTACAGAACCTGTGTGAATGTAGTACATATCATCCAGTGCCTCTAGGCTCCTATTGCAACCGCCAAAGAACAGTAGTACACCCCCTTTTAAAGGATCCAAGGAGTCCCCAGCCATAGAAAAACGTGCAGAAGGTCCATCACCTGTAGTAGTCACCTTTGTCCACACACCAGTTTCTGCAACAAGAAGTCAAATGCATAATTCATTTAAAAATCATGCAAATTAAGATTAGATCCAATTAAGCTCATTTATTAAAAGCCACTAAAAATGAAATCTTGCAGATGAAATCTGCAGTTGCTACATTATGGAGAAATAACAGGCATTGACAGCTTCAGCTAGCCACACCAAAGAGGCAGATGCTTCTGATTATAGCATATATTTTATGTCTCACAAGTCTCACATAATAGACAACGCATTCAAATGTCTAGCAAATGCACTTTCGTATCATAGAAAATCTTTTATCTGGATTTTCATTCCCATAACCCACGGGGCAAACTAGCGTCTTTATGGGTTTACAGCTTGCTTGGCAAAACATCTTGCAAACCAATGCAATGAATTGAAATGAAATTCATTCATAGGTTAGGTTGAATAGATTTGTTAATTTCTTTTCTTGTGTTTGGTTTATTTTATAAACTGAAAGGATCAGATTGAACTCTTTCAATTGATACACATTGTGTTACATGATGGATTTAATTGATTATATTAATTGATTGAACAACCATTTATAGACATAATGAATTCTATTTTTTCTTTTTAATTTCTCTGTATCATAAAAGAATTCTTATCACTTGTAAACATTGACACCTAACCTATATCTTTGTTCTTCACTTTGAAGGTAGTCAACTTCTCCTTTTCAAATGGTACTACAAAACTTAAAAAACATGAACTAAACTTCAAGTCCTTTGATTCTAGTTATTAGATCCTGCCTCAGGGAGGCAATTAAACAGCCTGATTCTACTGTCATAAAAGCTATGGCATATGTCAGGAGTCCATAGGAAATTCCACTAGAATGAAAAAGATACACATTGATAAGAGAGAAATTAGGAAAGATAAAGTAAAAGCACGAAGCACATAATCAGTTGAGCCAATGAATTTAATTATTGAGTAAATCATATTTTTCTGGAAAGAATTATGATTTTATCAAACAAGTCATTTTATAAAGGTTTGTATTCAATTAAATTCATGAAGGACTAGCCAAATAAAGGAATAGACAAAATATATCATATCGAATGATATACTCTGTTAATGCCCAACAAGCTGTCAAAGATTCAAAAATTGAATGTAGAATGTCAAAAGAGGAGCACAAAATTCTCTCCTGTTTTTTGGAGTGTGGTGAAGAAAAAAAGTGAATCTTTTGGACTGCCTTTAAAACAATGTAGCAAGACTGCAGTTACATACCTACATCAAGCATATATAGGTCATCATATAAATTTTGAGCATCTGAAAATCCCCCAAAAACAAATAAATTCTTTCCAAAGGCTACAGTAGCATGGCCAGCTCGAGGTGTCAACTTTTGACCAAAGACGTCCAGCTCCTTCCAAACAAGAGTTTCTAATAACAAACAAGAAAGAAAAACTATTAATAAAAGAAATTTCAAACAAAATTGGCATATTTCGCATAACGACACATATATTCTTACATGGACAATCATGCTGCAAGATTGCATTGAAATATGCTGTGGTTCCATACAAATGACAAGATGAGGATGTGTAGAGTGCATATAGTTGTGTGCGTGTGTTTGAGTATAAGATGGAGCAACATGGGCATTCAGATTATCATATATAAGAATGGAACAAACCAGCATCTAGAACATGCACATCAGACATATAATAGTCATGTTCATTTTCACCACCGATCACAATGATTTTATTCTTCCAAGATGAGCAACTGTGGCTATCACGTGCAGAAGGTGGAGTGCCTGATGTTGTTGCACGTTTCCATACAAATGTCTCTGGAAGAACACAAAAAGGAAATGTAAAATTATCCATTCCAAGTTTCAAAAAGTCATCTACTACTGTAACAGACCACCATATTAAAAATCCATAGACAATAACGATGGAGTGCAATTCTTTATAATAAATTCCCACAAATACAGGGGGGATGCTGGGGGGTGGGGTGGGAACAGATTGAATCCTGTGTTCTAATTTGAGGTTAGCATGATCACAACCAACTTTAGCCAGAAAGTTGGGCAACTACCACAAAATGCAGATAAAGTTTTCAAATGCAGGGATCATATTAATGCAAGGTAAAAATGGATATGATGAACTCCTGAAACATACATATGAGATTGCACGCTGATGCAAGGTCAGAATGATCACAGTAAATTATTCCCAGAAAGTTAAGCAATTAATGTAGACAGTTTTGAAACAAAGGAATTCACAGAGGAAGTTACCAGTATTTAATATGTAAAGGTCATTGTAATACACTTCAACGTTATTCTCCAACGATTTCCCACAGCCACCAAATATGAAGAGACGTTTACCAACAAGGGCTGCACTATGACCCTCCCGTGCCTCTGGTCCCTCACCTCTTACACTAGGTGATATCCATGTATGTGATGCTGATAAAGAACAAAAACAAATAAGACCCTGTAATGGCGATGATTCAACATAATTCTTTTGAGTTGTCTGCATGAATTAGATATTAGGAGATTACAATCGCAATCCATGTATTCAACAAGGATCGTTTAAGGTCAGAGTGAGTAGAAATTATTAAGATTTCTCACAAGTATCTAATATATGCAGATCCTTGAGAGGGTTCCTCCCATCAGTTCCGCCAAATATAAACAGATTGTCTCCAACAGTTGCACAACTGTGGCTGTCCCTTGGGGTAGGTGGTGTGCCCTTTATAACTGGCTCGCTCCAAATCTGCTTAGCTGCAAGTTGAAAAACCCCCATGAGAGCATAAAAATCTGAGGAAAGAAAAATTCGTACCAAGACTCCACAAGAACCAACACGTGGTGAATATTTTTTGCCCAAATAACTTTCAGTACCCAAATAAGGGAAGAAAAATGCATCATAATTGGCTAGTGGTACAAAGGATAATAAGAAGCAATATACTGAACTTTAATGGGAGGCATTAAAAGAGCCCCCCAAAAAAGACGGTGCACTCATATATTCATTAACCCCAGAAAGGATCAATAAGCTACAGGTGCTGGGTAATGCGGCATAACAGAGTGAAAATAAGTGCAAGTCAAGGAAAATAAAAAATAAAAGGAAAAAACAACCTAGTGAAGAACTTTAACAAGAGTTCCACAACAGACCATAAATGCATTAATTGTAGGTTGAGCAAGAAGCCAAAAGGAACATTAACGCCACACCACAATTGGCCAACCAAATTCCCAATGGTTAACCCCATACAATTCCACAATAAACAAGCTTAAGGATTGATCCAGCCGACAAACACCAGTAGCAGCTATGAAAACACTAAAAAGAAAAAACTAACGAAAGGGACACACATTTGGGTTTTATTTCATCACAAAGTTTAACCAACAAGAAAAAATTTCAAAGCAGATGACGCAGAGAAAACCCAGAAGAACTCTAAACACGTATATCAGAAACATCCTCATCACAACAGAAAAACAGGGCATTCCATAGATATTCAAGAAGAGACATAATCATATTGCAAAAACCAAACGGATAGTAGTAGTGAAGTAAAGACCCACCAGTGTCAAAGACATGAACTTGGTTGGTCTGGCAGTTGTCTCTGCCATACCCACCAAAAACATATAGAAAATTCCCTCCTTTAATGGAATTGCAGGTGTGTCCCCACCTTTTTCCTGGCCCATTAACGTCCTGTTGCTGTTGGTGCGGTTGTAGAGAACCCTGGCAAAGCTGGAGTCTTTCCCATCTCATTTTGTAGAATAGTTTTTAGTTGCTGAGAAAGTGCAAAAAGGTGAGATTTCGTCACAAGGAGAGTGGAATCAAAAGAAAAGATATGGGATTTTTGGGGATTAGGAAAAGATTTTTGGTTCTAACTTATGACGGAATGAGATAATTCCACATATATTTTAAGCTCGTGCAAATTGAGAACAAAAAATAGGCTTTAAACAAGTGTGTTTGTTAATTAGAGAGAGAAAGCTGACAAGAAGAACGATTCTGTCTCTGATGGGCTTTTATTTGTTCAATACAGGTCTTGCCTGATGCTGATGCCCATGCCCACATCAGATCCCCTCGGAGTGGGCCAAGGTTTGCAGATTACACTTTTGAGAAGTCAGTCACTCGGGCCCATGAAAGTTTTAGCTCCATCCTTGTTTTTCTCTTTATATATAAGTATCTCTAGTCTAAATTTGCACAGAGGTTCTTGTAAACTACAACTTATAAATTCTTGCATACTTATTTTCTGCAATTCATAATGCTCACTAAAATAAGATCTTTCACTATAAAAATATGAAGTTTGAATGGTAAAATCTGTAAAATAATTTTTGTATAGAAAATTTTTTTAATAATTATTTAGTAAATTATAATTACTAAATAATTATTAAATTAAAATTAATTCATTTTTAAATTTTACTAATTATAATAATAAATTAAATTAAATTATTCACAATTCTTATTAAACAAAAAAGAAATTTCATTTTTTATAGTTTTCATAAGTTATGAAAACGTGAAGAAATCAAAACTAAAACTAAAAATAAAAAGCTCAAATAAACAAGTCTTTTACTAAAAATAAAAAATACAAATACAAACTAGTAGGCCCTGAAACTAATAAAAGATTGATGCAAGATTACATGTTTGAAATTATAATACTTATTACAGATGTGTTACATTAGGGTCTTCTTTTTCTTTTAACTATAGAAACATTCAAATTTGTTGGACTTGATTTATCATTTTTTAGAATTAATATGATCTTTTGACTTATCTTTTTGATATCTAAAAGTTCGACTATTATTAAGCATGAGAGAGTCAACATAAAAAGAAGAAAGAAAAGAAGAAAAAAAAGAGTATCAATTATTTTTCTAAACCAAATTTTGGCTTTCATCTAATCTTGAGTCATTCACAATTGGATTAAACTCAAATTTGGTTTGGAAGTTCTTGAGATGTTGCTCTATAATTTCAAAAGTGAATATCTTGTTTATAGGACTATAGTTGTAGTCTTTACGACTTTGGGTTACTTCTCTGTTTTTCTTCCTTGTTTGAAGTTGTTACCCTTATCCTATGTTATTTCTTGTTTAGCACTTATAATCATTTTGGGGAATATTTGTAATATTTTTTTTGATATAGTGGAGTTCTTTTGATGGATTAGGAGTCTCATAGTTTTTACCTTTATTTGAAGGGATTTTCATATTAAAATATGGTGTCTCTTATGTTTGTGATTTGCCTTGACTATTTTTATTTTTAACATATTATACTTGTTGTAACATCATTATTATACCCTAATTTGCATTGTTCCTCATAGATTTAAATAGAAAGAGAAATTTTAATTGGATATTTTATTTCATTGTGTATTTGATCATGTATATATTGGTATCTTCCCAACATTGTGGTATTAGAGCTTATGGTTGATTATTTGTGATAATTCTATTTGAATAAAGGAGGTGAATATTAGTAAACTAATGTGTTTAGATGATATTAATTACCATAAGTGGAATAGTAAGATAAAATATCTTCTATTTGTGGAAAGACATACATTTGCCTGTGTTTGCTACTAATAGGCCCTATTAATGACTGAGAATTTGAATATAAAAAAGTTTATGACTATATTATGCAATAGGTAGAAAATAATGTTCTTAATCACATTATTAATAAGACAAGTGTTAAAACTTTGTGAGATAAGCTCAAGATGTTTTATGCTTCATAGATAGGCAATAACTAGTTGTTCTTGCTTAAGCAACCAACAAATTTGAGGTATAAGGAGGGAAATCCAATTTTCAATCATTTGATAAGTTTTAAGATCTCTGTGATTAATTGTCTAGAATGGGTGTAAAAATTAATGACAAGATATAAGGACTTTGGTTGGTTAATACTTAGCCAAATTCTTTGAAATGTTTTCATTTTTATTTGGTCAATTATACGCCTAGTAGTGTGATGATTATCGAATATAGGAAAAGTGGCGTTTTGAATAAAGAAGTGAGAAAGAGATCTTAAGGCTTATCTTCATTTTGACTAAAGTAATAAATTTTGTTTATTAAAGATAGGGGAGAAATAAACTTAAAGGTTAGAATAATCGATATAAAAGTATAAACAAGTCAAGACATAAATACAAGAACTTAGTTTGTTTATGGTAAACCAAAGTATATCAAGAAGTATTATTTTGAGTTTAAAAAAGAGATAAGATAGAAAAAGAAGGACAGTGACAATAAGAGTCGTGTTGTTACTATTGTTAATGGTAATCTTCTTATTACTTGTAATGAAAATGTCATTAATCTAGTATATCATGAATATTGATTGCTTCTTATCATATCACACCAAGGAAAGAGTTCTTCACTGTTTACACTTCTGGTGATTTGGGAGTACTGAAGGTGGGCAATGATAGAAATACTAGGGTAAATGGTATAAGAATATTTTTCTTGAAGGCCAATAATGGTACAAACTTGGTTTGTAAACATATTAAGCATACACCTAACATCTACTTTAGTTTGATCTCTATAGGAAAGTTTGATGATTATGATTATTACAATGTATTCAATGATGGACAGTGAAAACTAACTAAGGTTCAATGGTTATCGCTAGAGGTAACAAGTCCTCTGACTTATATATGATGTAAGGTTCTCTAGTGGCTCGATGAACATGGTAGAGAATGATACTTCGCCATAATTATGTAATAGAAGTTTGAGTCATATAAATGCAAAGGGGGATCATTATTTAACCAGGAAATTTTTCTTTCTAATATTAAGGAAGCTATGTTTGATAAGTGTGTTCATTTTTGGCTAAGAAATAGAAGCGTTTCTTTTCAAAGTCATCCTCCTTCTAGATAATTAGATTTGATGGAGCTTGTACACTATAATGTTTGTGATCTTTTTAAGATGAGATTAGGTTCTTAAGAAACTTAAAGAACTTTAAGCCTTGGTTAAAAAAT
>JANJEY010000007.1:27323023-27337612 GCA_024703695.1 Erythroxylum cataractarum
ACAATCAGGGTAAGCGAGGAGGAGAGCCAAGAGTCGCGATGGTAAGAGGACCTCCAGAGGCTGGCGACAAAGACGATGAGACGGTGAGATCTGTGAGCGATATAGTGAGAGAGAGAGGCTTAGAGACAAGAAGAGGAGTAGAAGAAATGAAGAAGAGAGAGTAAAAGAGGGTATACCATAGCAACAGAGGGTCAGGTTCCGGGGGGGGGGGGGTTGGTCGCAATTTTTTTTTGCACTTTAGTCCTTAGAGTTTCAGAAAATCCCGAAATTGTCCGGAATTTTTCGGAATGTTGGGTACCGGCTGGTACCCAACTGAAAACCCCGGTACCGGCTGGTATTTATGGCCGATACCGAGGGTGAGTTCCGAATTCCGTTCTCCGGCCGATACGGTACGTTCCAACCGGTACCGACCGAAACGGAACGGAATTCGAAACTTTGCATATATGTTAAATTTTATTTGTGCAATATTATAACTATAAATATTTTTATTTCAAGTTTTACTTTTAGTTGATTCTTCGACACAGACTATTGTTGTAAATTATAATAGTTAGAGAGTCATAAAATTTTTTATTCTTTTTATTTGATGTTTTGATATAATTATTATTTTTTGAGTGATGAAATTGCCATATTTTAAGTAATTTATATTACCATTAATTTTATATTTATATGATGATTAAATAATTTTTATAATAATTGTGATTATTGTTTATACGTAAAATATGTGAAAAATAATATTAATACAAATAAATGTATTATTATTATTATTATTATTTTTTATTATTATTATGAATTTTGACATATCATATATGTAAAATTTATATTATATAATACAATATATTGAACTTATTGTTTGTAATTTTTAAAAAAGAACATAACCGAGGATAGTCTTTGCGTTTCTCCTGTTTTGTCTTCCACTACGCCAAAGCCCTTTTCGTCTTCTGCCCTTTCAGTCCATTTTCACTCCGATAGATAAGAAAAACCGCAATTTTCTACTCCTGCTTACGAATTTTGGGTAAAGTCCCATCATTTCTTCAACTTGATGTCCGCCATCTATTTGATGAAAATCCTCAACGGTTAAACTACCCAGAGAGACTCGCTGGAAAAATAAAGGCATAAACTTGGGGATGGAGGACGTAAACAAGTCATGAATTTGATATTGGAACTACCCATATATCGCCCTTCTTCTTCTTCCTGTTGTCTTAGAACTCTTAGCAACAAATCAAGTGCTGCAGCTTCACTTTGGTTCCCGTTTAGAAGAAAGTTCTCATCTTTTAAAGCAATGACCACTTGTACACCACAGCCACTACATGTAAGGGAAAAGCTTGACCTGACAGACACTGAGAAAAAGATTTTTGATCGCCTTCTCAATACTCTCCACCATTTCAATCTCTCAACCAACCTCCGCGTTGCCGGCGGCTGGGTTCGAGATAAGGTTTGAAGTCACCTCGGTTCCCATATTTTGTTTTCGTATTTGAAGCTTTGTGAATTGATTTCTGTGATGTTTTCTTTTTTCTTTTATTTGCAGCTTCTAGGGAAAGAGTGTTATGACATTGACATTGCTATTGATAATATGGTGGGTAGTGTATTTGTTGACAAAGTCAGGGATTACCTGTTATCTACTGGTGAACAAGCTCAAGGAATCTGCGTTATCCCCCGGTGTGGGAATTGTTCGCTCTTTGCTTCTTTTTTAACTTTAAGCTCTATAGTTAGTACTACTTTAGCACATCTAAGAAGCTGTCTTATCCATTTTCTTGGTGCAGCAATCCTGATCAATCCAAGCACTTAGAAACTGCGAGGATGCGCATTTTTGATCTATGGATTGATTTTGTAAATCTAAGGTGTGAAGACTACAGTGAGAATAGTCGAATTCCTGCTATGGTATTCATCTAATGAGTCGCTGACTGGCCTTTCATTTTGCTGCTGTTCAAAATACCAGTTAGTTTGGATTTTAAATGGTTCAGAAGAAATTAATGGAATGAACTGCTCAGTGTTTTTAATAGTCTTCCGTATTATTCCTTTCTTACTATAGAATAAGTTCTGTGTTATTTTCCACACAAAAAAAAGGTTCTGTGTTATGTGATTGTCTAAGCATTTGGTTTTATTTTACTTTATGAAATTTGGAAAACAGGACCATATTGCAAATATTTTGCTACCAAAAGCAATAGCTACACCTTGGAGGGGGTGTAGTTGAGATTATATCTCGTATATTGGACTTAACACTTAAGTTATCCTTTTTAATCATGGTTGAATATCTATTGTATCGAAAGTCCACATTATTTGTTTGTAGTTTATATTATAGTTTATTTTCAAGTTTATGGTTTGTCTTGGAATCTATAATGATTTGCATGTTGCTACAGAAATTTGGTACAGCAGAAGA
Source organism: Erythroxylum cataractarum (assembly GCA_024703695.1). Classification (NCBI taxonomy): domain Eukaryota; kingdom Viridiplantae; phylum Streptophyta; class Magnoliopsida; order Malpighiales; family Erythroxylaceae; genus Erythroxylum; species Erythroxylum cataractarum. The sequence continues at coordinate 27,325,401 of JANJEY010000007.1, forward strand.
GGATGCTTATAGAAGGGATTTAACCATCAATAGGTATTTTTTTTTGTACATGTAACATAATTTATCATTCTTTTTAATATCCTTTGGCTTAGTTAAGAACCTTTTTGTCAGCCAGTTTGTTCTACAATATCAATACTAGCTCAGTTGAAGACCTTACTGGAAGAGGTGGGTGTAATTTTAGTATATTGATCAGCATTTCTTAGTGTTTTTGCTTCCTGAGGTTACAGATCAACAACTCTTCCCTTATTTAGCTTTTTCCTGCTTTTACTTTAGGTATTGCAGATCTAAAATCTGGGAAGATAGTGACTCCTTTACCTCCAAAGGCTACTTTTTTGGATGATCCACTTCGAGTCCTTAGAGCTATTCGATTTGGTATTGTTTTACTTTTTCTTTCCTTTTAGATGTATCTCATTTCCTCTTGTATTTGTATTGTAAAACTTGGAACGACTTCGCTTTCTAATCATAAACATAAGTCTTAAACTGTTGCAACTTACCAGCATATGTATATTATTAGTCATTCTCCCTCTCATGTATCATTCATTGTAGTCTACTCAAATTTTGGGGTCTTGAAGAAATTAATTATGCTTAATCTGAATTGATTTGTAGTCAATGATTGTTACTTCAGCATCATCAAGACTTTGTTGACTTCCATTTAGGGGGGGAATAAAACTCCCAGCTAGGTTATTTAGTTGTTTTTCCCGTTGAATTTACCATTTGGTTGTTGGTACTAACTCAGTTGAATTCGTTGATGGTAAGAATGTTGGATAAAGTCCTACTCAACCTTCTGAGCAGCTAGTTTGTCAAGTCATTCATTATACAAGTTTGGTGTACATGGTTAATTTTCCATATGGTGTTTTGGCTACAAAAGCCCTGAAATGCCATTCTAATATTCATTCATATTCTGTTCTAGGTGCAAGGTTTGGATTTACTTTAGATGAAGAGCTCAAAGCTGCTGCTGCAAGTGATGAAGTGAAGAATGCTCTTGGAGCTAAAGTAAGCAAAGAGCGCATTGGGACAGAAGTATGTTCATTTTACCCCTTGGGAGTATTCCGTGTCATATATGTAACGTTGTACTTATCTTGCTGTTAATTCTCAATGCAGATTGATCTAATGATCTCTGGTAATCAACCTGTTAAAGCTATGAGATACGTTTGTGATTTAACATTATTTTGGACTGTTTTCACTCTCCATCCCAAGGCTGAGTCAGAGGTATCAGATGAATGCCCCAGGTAAAGTCAAATCTAGTCAAATCTACAAAATTTTTAAATAAACTTCATATCATGTTGTCAGTTTGTTCTTTATTTCTCCTTTCGTTGTATTTAGTTTTTATTCTGTGGAAACTAATGTTCTCTCGTTTAGTTAGCTTATTAAACTTGATTATGAGCTTTAAGACATAAAACTTGGCGGGAAATTGTAGCCTCTCACTCGTTTTGTTCAAATAGACTTAGCTGTTCACCATCTTCTTTTAACTATTCTTAGGATACTTGGAGGGTAAAACGTAGAGAAGCATAAGCTCAACTGAGAAAAAGCATGAAACTGAAATAGATGAATTTGTACTTTCACCAAAAAGGGTTTGTGAAGATCTAGCAATTTTATTAACATTAATTATATGAGAATTTCGAAAATCTTTACGAGGATCACTCTGTAGTTTGTCTAGTTTCTATTTGGTGCTTGACCATTAATGTGTTCACTTTTGACAGGCTTTGTGTTGCCTATTTGGATGCTACTTGGAGCCTTATTCAAGTAATTAGATGCACTGCATTTTCTGTGAGTTGAAACTTGTGTACTTTTTTCTCCTTTATATCTTTTTAATTTTGTTCGAGAGCTTTTCAAAGTATGATTTTCTAGTTTTCATCTTTTAAAAATTTATCGTCTTCAAAAGTTTGGTCTTATTGATCATATGAACTGAATCTCAGAATGAACAGAGAAGGCTTGCTTTCTATACTGCTTTATTCCTTCCTTTCAGAGATATGACATACAAGGATGAGAAGGGCAAACAGGTATATTTGGAAATTTTCTTCTTCATTAGTTTAGTTGTCTTTTTTGCTCATATAAGACCTTAACCTGGTGTTGGAATTACATATCCAAGATAAGATGTAATATTTATGATTAATTGGTGGGAGTATCAAGAAAAAAATTGTTTGGAGAATTTTAGAACAATAACTGAATGATGCTACTTGTAGATTATCAGCACTACTAGCAGTGAAAGACTTATAAAAAATAAATAATTGCTTCAGAATCTGATGTTAGTTTCATTTGATTGTAAAATTGGCGTTAATCTTGGCACTAAAGTTTTAATGCGCAGTTTCACACATAGGAGTTTATCTAAAAATCCATGTTTTTGCATGCAGATTCCTGTTGTCAGCTTTATCTTCAAAAGTTCTCTGAAACAAAAGTCCAGTGATCTTGAAACAGTCAGTCTCGCTATCTTTTAGTTGCTATTATCAATATCCCAATTATAGCTGGGGCCTTGTGCATTCTTTCGTATAGAGTATTGGAATTACATAAATGTGAACCTGGTTCAGGTTGTGAAAATACATGGGTCACTCGGGAAATTCTTAACCTTGCTTCCATTACTTGCATCTAACAACAACACACAGCCTAATGAAGTTGATTGGGGAATGGAGAATGTCGATGTACCCAATACATCAAAACTCCGAGTATTGACAGGTACGGTGTTCTTGGTGCTGTGTGTACTCTCTCTGTGCAAAGCCTGACTCTGTTTGTATCTTTTGATACCATTGAATTTTCTAAGTTCCAGTTAAATATAACAAAAAGTCGCAAACTTCTGTTTGGTTCTTGATTGACTATTTTTCCTTAGGCATTCATTTTAGTGCTACACAATTATTTTTTAGTAAAATGGTGATTAATACTCTTAAAAAATGCTAATACTTAATGTTACACTATTAGTATAATGAGTTGGTGACTTGTACTTGAAAATGGTAAGAATGCTATGTACTCCAAACTTTGATGTATGCTTATGACTTTCATTTAACTCTAAAAGGAATTAAATAATTTGGTATCCTCATGGACAGTTCACTGACCGTTGAATGGAGAATCAAGCTATGTTAGGGTAGCATTACAACTTCACTGTTTAGCACTGATGTCTCATCTTTCTGGTTTTCAGTAGAATGCATTTTGGGTGTCAGGGTGATGACATGCATCTAAAGACATGATGCTTCCAATTTCAATTTGAAAATCCTTTTTGCTTTCTAAATCCTAAGTCTATATCTTACATGTCGAATTGTAAAACAACATTGTCAGGATCTTGTTCTATTTGCTACTTTCATTAATTCTGTGATGGTTTATTGTATCAACTGTATGCTTATGGGATTAGTGTGCAGAGGTCATGTGCTATTTTTCAGCGTCGTCATCAACTATCTGCTTTGTGCTGAAATAATATTTTTAAAAAATGTTTCCGTGAATGGTTCGTTAATTGGGTTGGACACATGATTCAAAACAGAGGTGGCAATTTTGACCCAGCTCGGCCTGGGTTTGACAGGGTTTTGGGCTGCACTCAGGCCTAAACGGGCTGGCTTGAGGCCCAGCTTGTGGCCTGATCACCTCCCAAAGCAATGTTGTTTTGATTTTTAAGCTTCAGAATTTTAAGATCAAAATGGCGTTATTTTAGAAAGTTTACCCAAAATGATAATAGGTTTGAATTAGGCCTGGCAATCGGCCGGCCAAGCTCGAGCCTGCTTGGATTAATTAGATTTCTTAGATTTGTCTGGTTTCTTGTATAAATTATCTCCTTTATGCGTAGCTTGCTTTTCTATCACTATATATACATTACAGACTCTTTTCTAAGACACTTCTATGGTTGAATTTTTCACAATTTATTTGTATAGAAGCAGATCCTTGGATGAAAATCCTAGTTATGGCCTTATGTTAACCTCTATTTCATTGTCTATTCAGGATTTCTGCTGCGAGAAATCAAAGACTTCTGGCGAGTTGCTTTGCTAATTTCAACCATATTATATCCCCCTGATATTGACTCTACTTCAGAATTTTTAGACAATCAGTTTCAACTGGAGAAGAGAAGAGATTTGTTTGAGGCAGCTGAGCAAGCTATAGTTAATATGGGTATACACTTTATCCTCCCCTGTAAAAGCTTGTCTCCAAAGAATAAGAATTCTTATTTTCCTACTTTTAAGCCAGAAAAAGATGTGAAATTACCATAACCTGCAGTAGATTGTGATGATTGAGCTGGTGATTGAAATGTCTTGGCATCAAATGCTATGATTGAGGTTCATTCATTAAAACAAACTTTCATACAGAGTTTCTGCAATTGAAGTGCTATTTTCTGAAATACAGGTCTCGAGAAAGTTTGGGATGTGAAGCCCCTAGTTTCTGGGAGAGACATTATGAATGTTTTGCAGCTCAAATCTGGAGGACCACTTGTTAGGGAGTGGGTAAGTGGTTTCTTTCCTGCACTCTTAACATGTTTTGTAGAATCATTTCCTACATGATAATACTTAAAAGATTCCAAAGGCTGCTGCTGTTAGAAAGCTCACATTCTGTGTTGTTTCTTGCGTGCAGCAACAAAAATTGTGTGCATGGCAGCTTGCCTATCCCACAGGGACTGCAGAGGAATGTCTTGATTGGATGAGAGAAACAAACCAGAAGCGCGCAAGGTTGGAATGAACTTTTGATATAAGCAAATTATGAGCAGGAAAAGCAAGCAGTATCTGTTGGTTTTACAGCTTACTCCACATGGCCTTTCATATGCTGCCAAAAGTTCCAAGTTTAGATTCATTGTTGATGAACATAAAAACATTGGAGTTGGCCAAATGTCTTTACCAATATAATCTAATCCACTTTTGTCAAGGCCTGCATCATATTCTCAGTTTTGAAAGAGTTAACATGTGCAGAAAGTAATGGTCTTTAGACGACAATTTATATGAAAATATTTATGTGGATGTTATGACCAAATAGATAAAAAGATATTCGATAGTTAAGAGTTTGTACCTTCTTTAGTAACAAAGATAATGCATTGTTCTTTTCCTAATTTCCCATTTGCTGTTTTGCTTTCCAATGGCCAAATAATTCTTTAAACTTATGACCAAATCAGAAAAAGCTAGAATAAGTTTGGAAAACCATCATCTCAATGCTCGTCTCAGCCCATACAAGGACTTTTTTCAATTTGCATACCTTATCTTTGGGTGCTAAGAAACCTCGGCACAATCTCATGTAGACCTCCTCATTCAAGTTGCCATGCAAAAATGCATCGTTCACATCCATTTGGTGAAGTTATCACTTTTGAATGTTATTGCCAGAAGTGTTCAGACAGTCACCATTTTAGCAATCAGAGCAAAACTTTCATTATAGTCCACTCTCTCGACTTAGCGATTTCCCAATATGACCAATAAAGCCTTGAATCAAGATCCTCTTTTCAATATTATCCTGTCTTATTCTATCTCATGAAATCTTAACAATTTATTTTGAGGGACTTACGCGAGATCTATACAGGATCCACATAAATAAACGGCTGAGATTCATTAGACACAATAAGACATCATAATATTGGATAGGAGATCTAGACTCTAAAGCCTTATGCCGCTTTACAATCTCATCTCATTTGGTACTTAATCTTGTATACCCATTTACACCTCTCTTTCTTCACTAGTGGTAATGTCTCTCATGTCCAAGTGTCGTTCTTCAGAGTTGTAATTTCTTTTCTAATGGCTTCTCTTCAGCTTCAAACTAACTTGTGGGCTCAGTCCTTATTGTCATAGTTAGCTAAGAAAGCTCGATTTTTGTTAGAAAATTATTGCATGTCATATACTTAGCTATGGGATAAGGCGTACATGAGGTCTTTGATGTCATGGTAATGACTCTGGAGGGGTCTTTTATGTAACGAGCGGTATACATCACATAGTCTTTTATGTTCCCGTTCAAAATCTTGCACTATCTCACCATCATGACCTCCATTTAAAAAGGTAATCACATATCTCTTTTTGTATTTTATCCCATATTAGCTTCCCTAAAGGGGAGTTTGTCTCATAGGACACTACATAACATGACAAGAAATACTCCTTGTTGTCAATGTCATCTATAAGTGATCTCTTCTTCCCATACAAATATCCAACAAAACACGAGAACTCTTTAGTCTTCCCACAAATCACAATGAATCAGTTAAAAACTATTGCTTGCTTACTTTATTATTGCTTTCAACAAAGGCTTTCCTAGTTTGCCTTGCTCTAAGAAAAACACCACAAGCCTTTCTGCTTCTATCATTACTTTTATTACTACCAACTGAAGGAGCAAAATTCAAGATCCAGTTTGAAGGATGACCTAAGCTTAGATGATATAATTCACGACCATCCATCTTGTTTACTCACTCCATTCTCGTTGCTCATAAAAGATAAATTTCATCGTATTGCTAAGTCGCTCCACTCAAAGTTCTCATGCAATAAAGTAAGAAGAAATAATTATGTATGGTGAGCCTTTTAGATCATCAAATTAACAAAGTGAGCTTACAAATAATAATAAAAAATATGAAATGACATTGATGAGCCTTAATCTTCTTTAGTTCTTGTTTTAATCTTCATTTTGTTTGTTGTAAACTTCAACTTCTGTTTATCAAATTCACACAATATAAATTCACACAATATCTTCTTAAGTTTATGACTTTGTTTTGTTCTAATATTGCTTGTTATTAAAATAATAAATACAATACTAGTAATTATGATATATTATCATTAAAACATCAACTAGAAAACTCCTTTGGTTCAACAATCTCTCACCTTTTTGACGATAACAAAACATTTGTGATATTAGAGAACAATAATAAACTTGAGTACATGGAACATAATTTAAGGCAATGATTAGCTCCTCTTTAATTCATATATTTTATATAAGTCAATATGAAGATCATAATTCAATATCAAGAATAAAAGAGATATTCAAAATCAAATAAATATCTGTACATAAAGATAACATAAATTTACTCAAGCATATTATAAAAAATACAAGAAATGAAAAATGATAAAACAATCACTTCCCTTGAATGTTATCACTCTCCTAAATCTAACATCACTAAACTTTCTCCCCCTTCTTGGAATCATCAAAAAGAAATAAACGAAAAAGCATAATGTAAAGTGTCATCATCAAGCTAACTTTGTTAAAAAGATGAATTTGATCAAGATTGACAAACTTTCTCACTAGAGAGTGCAATTGAATATTTAAAAAGTCAAACAAAAGGTTAATTTTTATAGAGACATCCCTAATTGTATCTAATTTTCAAAATTCCTTAATTTTAGTATGATGCCTAAGTTGAAATTTTCAATTAACACACTAAGGGCAAGTTTTGCCAAAATTAGTGGTTGGAATTATAACAAATAAAACATAATTGCAATATTGATCGATTAATTTCATAAAAGAATGCATAATTTTTTTGTTTGAATTTTCAAAAATAATGTTGGAATAAAGTTGTTAAATTTAAAATTCTAAAATGACAAATATGATGTAATCATACTTGAATTTTTTTTTATACGAATAATGTAATTTATGAAAAATACATGATCATTATCAGATAATCCTAAAATTAGGTTTTTTATCCAATGAGAGTGAGAATTATAAAGATCTTTAATAAAAAGAGGGCAAAAATCAAATGAGGTAGCTATTAGCAATAGGGTGTTGGTTTTTTTTTAAGATACAAGCAAGTTATCTAGGATTTTGAAGAGCCTTAAACAAAAAAAAAAAAAGAAAAGAAAACGGAAGCAAGATAAAGGAGGGGAGCATTAAATCATGTGTGTTGGGCAATCACTTAGGGAAACTGGTTGACCAGTGAAAGGTTGTGGTTAACCTTTATATATCTACCAAATATGTCACAAGTTAACGTAATTGTCTTCCCTGACAGAGACATTGGTCGACTATTATAAATTTTTGGTTATCCTTTAATGAATAAACCTTATCACAAATCATACTGGAACTGTAAAATTTCTTTACAAAAGGAACATTGGTCAACTACTCCAAAACCTTAGTTGATTAATATAAGTAAATGGCTGACTAGAACAAACTTACTGGAAAGATAAAAAGAATGTCATATATTGAGATATTGTTGATCACTAAAGAACATTGGTTGGCCAATAAGATTATTTGGGCGACCAAATTAGCAACTGAAAAATTAGCATACTCATTTGAAAGAAAAGTAGTGAATTTTAAAAATATTGGTCAACCACAGTAAGATAATGGTCGACAAATTAACCAAATAGCTTAAGGAGTCACCTTTAAAATTCAAATTAAAGTATCAAAACTTCAATAAAATAATATTAAAACATATATTAACCAATTAAATATCAATAAAAAATTTGATCATACAAAGGACCTTATCAAAAACTAAAATTTCTTTATTTAAGCAAGATTTATCCTTATTCAAAATTTACAGAAATAATAACCCAATTAATGTAAATTCTAACTTAGTGACCTTATTTTACATATAGTCTTTAATTCTAGATACTAAGACTCACACTTTAAAAACACCTTATTCATAATGCAAACTCAAAATAGTCGTCACCAAGGATTTATACTCTAAATGACACATAAATGCGAGTAATCACATATTTCTAAATTATTAATTAATAATTACCTTATATTGAACATTACTTATCAAATATTTGAATGAAGATTCCTTTTAAATTCTCAATTCATTAATGGAATCTCATCATTTTCTCATTCTCACTTGGTTCAACAATTTGAGAAGTTATGATGGTTAGTTTTAGGAGTTAAATTCTCCGTTTCCTACAAAAATATCTTCAAGAATTTCTTGGAGGCAAGAATCTTATATTCATCGAGATAAAAGATATATATTCTAAAAGTAACGCTCAATTTAAAATCATTTGAACTTTCTTCTCTAATAGCCTTATAAAATAAGGTAATTAATAAGTTTTAGGAAGCCAAACAAGCTTGGCGCCTTGATTGTTTGGTTATTTCTTCTTTTTAACCCACACTTTCAAAGGTTTGGTTAAAATTCTTTGTTTAATAAAGCAAAATCTATCAATATGTCCAAAATTACCACAAAAATGATGTTCCATGTTATATGAGTAATGATGATACATAAACGCATTGTTTGGAATTCTATGTCTATATGCATAATGAGAAAATTTTCTTTTGAGCATTAAATGTGTTGATTGGTCCCCTAGGATGGTGAAAAGTCATACTATGATTATATGTATGATGTCTACTATAAATGAATATGTGATGCATGATTTTATAGAGGTTTGAGTGAGTTTGCATGTTATCATAAAAATTATACCTATTCTTCCCTTAAGGGTATTAAACTCTATGAATAGGTTGTGAGCCATATATGAAAGCATAATATTTTCTCTTAGGTTGGGACTTAGTGAATGTGTCATGCGCAAGCGTATGATTAGATATGGATGCTCCATACTCATTTGCCATTCTATGAAGTGTTTCTTCACTATATAAATGTTTTCCTTTGACAAAGATATAGTTTTAAGGCCTGGTTGTTTCCATTTATATGTTTAGTTTTTAGTTTTGTTTTCAGATTTAGTAAATTTTTTTTGTTTGTTTAGGGCCAGTTTAGTTCTTTTTTTTTCTTTAGTTTTTTTTTTTGTTGTTTTTGTAAACAAAGAAACAATGCTGAAAACGTATTTGGTCGACGTTTGTTTTCATTTTTTGTTTTTAAAAATAAGAAAACAAAAAAAGTTAAAATAACATTTGTGTATTTTTAAAATAGGTTTTTTGTTTCACAAAAATAAATCTATTGGTTTCTCTACGCCAACTTCAACATCTTTTATGCTATGATTTCTCCAAGTATACCCTTTTCTTGTTTGTTTTCTTATCTGTTTCTACATTTGTTTTTGAGTTCTTACTGTTACTTGCGTTTAAAGCTTTCTCTGCAACTAGAAATCAACGAAAAAACTAACATCTTCACCATCTTCTTTTCCAATCATCTTTGTCTCCTAAAACATGTCACGCACATAAGAAAAGTGAAAGAAAACAACAATAAGACATGTCACTGTAGCATAATTTAAACTAAATTATTAATTCTTCAACTTCTCTGTTATTTCATTTTCTTTTACTTTTCTATATATAGCAGATCATGAAAGTTTGCCTACAATCCTTAAGGTCCTAAACTTGAAAATAAAGTGTGAATCTTTAGCGAGCTTAACTTATACTGGTTCTGTAGCTAACAAGATCTTTTATGAATGAGTTGTCTATGAGTTAAGATTGAAGTTTATTTTAATTAAAGATTTATGAACATATTCGCTGCGACCATTGGGATTAGAAGCAGTAGAATTTGCTATTTTAACTGATTTCAGTTTCATTGTTTTTGTTCATATAGTGCTTCCTGAATGAACATGTTGAATAAGTAAAAAAAACATTTGTATAGTTCAGTATAGCATTCTCCCTCGATTATTCTCTGTTTCTTTTTTTTTTTTGACATTCATATAGAGAAGGGTGTGTTTTTTAGAGCTTAGAACCATACGGTCACCTTTTTACATTTTGTATCTTATTTAATCCACTACAAGAAAATAATATAATCCGCGATGTTTTATTGATAAAATGCCGCTGAATGTGAAGATTTTTTGTGATGTTAAAAAATGTCACTAAAAGTTCAAATTTTCAACAACATTTTATGAAAATGTCACAAAATTTTAATACTTTTTACGATGTTTTTTTATTAAAACGTCACGAAATAGAAACATGACATTTTGTCGTATAAAACATCACTGAAGCCTTTAGTAACAAAACTATATCTTTTGCTTTAAAACAAAATGATGTCGTGTTGGTATACTTAAAAACGTTCTACTTCAGGAGCAAAACGATGTCGTTTATCCACTGGCTAGTAGTTTTTTTGTAGTTTATTGTACTCCGTGGCATTTGGTTTATCGATCTATAATGTCGGGTTTTGTGTTGTGAAAAACTGTTCTCGAGCTTTTCATCGTCTTCATGGGTGCGTGAGTTTCCTGGAATCGAGGTCAGAGGATTATCGCACATTCAAGTCTGCGACTTGTTCTCGATTTGACACTTTGGGTTTTGCTCTTCATTTCAATGTTTCTGTTCCTGTGTGGTGTATTTTGGGGATTTTTTTTACCGATTTGATGTTTCTTCTGTAATAACTGGGCTGTTTGTTTTGGTTGGACTAGGTGATTCAATGAGTTTACTTTTTTTTTTGTAATTTTAACTTGTTCTTGGTTGTGAATACTTCTAATAATTTCTATATCAAAGATTTTTTGGAGAAGGGAAAGTCTACAAAATGTGTACTGTAAGAGTGCTTTGTTCAATATGAAAAGAATAGATATATCATTAAAGGAGGGATTTTTTTTTGAGGAATGACTTGTGTTTATCTGGTAAACCAAATGGAGCATTAAGTAAAATCATGTGCCTTTGAACAAAATATCATTGGTTTCCATCATTAAAACCATGACATTTGGTTTTTGTTTGATTCTTGTTACATGCGCAAAAGATGTCACATTGTTCTGCATGAGTTGTGGAATAGATGCATTCCTAACTGACTTTGCTAACGATAAACCTTCCAAGTACATCTCTGACAACCCGAGTTTACTGATCAGTTTGAAGATTAGATAAACCTTGCCTATCATCAGGATAGTCTTTTATCAGTTGCGACATAGTAGTATTATTTCACTGCCTTGAATGAGTTTCGTTTTTAAAATTTTTTCCTTTACCGTGTTAGGTTTATTATGCAACAAACATTTGTAGTTTGCGGATGTTGAAGAGAATCTCTTGACCTACCTTGGCAGATCTATTTACGCAGGTAACTAACCAAGTGTGTTGTGTATTGATCTTACTTTGGGTTTTTTGTATGAAGATTTATGATGGGTTCATGTTGTTTATCTCTTTAATTGATCCAAATTTTCTCCCTTTAGATTGTCTACATTCTTTGACTAGATGGATTCTTATTTTTTTGGCAACATGATTATCTAAATATTGAACTCTAAAAAAGACTAGAAAATTCAACGCTCGACGATGAATTTTGGTTATTGTTAAATACTAAAATACTGATTATATTTTAGTATTTATGAATTGTGATTTATAGATGTTATAATATATTTTATTACATTTACGATTAGGAAAAAAGTGAAAAGGACAAATTGGCTAGGAGTTAGGTCAAATGTTGACCAACTCCAGCTCCAAGGCCTTTGTAGTGATACGACATGAGATTGTGAGTTATTATCTTTTTAATTATATTTTACTTTGATTGACATTTCAAAATTTATAATAAA
>JANJEY010000007.1:27459023-27470931 GCA_024703695.1 Erythroxylum cataractarum
TACGACAGCTGCGCTTACCATCATCAAATTCAGCCAGCAAATGAAACCTGAGCAATAAAAAACTAATATAATTTGGATTTGTACATTTGGATTTGGACATACTGCTTTTTAAACATCCCAACATTTTATATATAGCAAGTAATATTCAACCCACCTGAATAATTAGACTTGAAGAAAGTTAAAGCTAATGTTTATCTAGGTGAATAACGAACAAATGTCACTATAGCTAACTGGTACTCATAATTTTAGTTTAGATTAATTGAATAAACCTTTTCAGCAGTAGTGGGATGAACACAGAAAGGGGTGAGCATCCAATTTCTAGAGAAATAGCATGCATCTTGAACTTGTAACTGCCTAGCATATGGAATGACAAATGAACTCTCAGTGAAACCCAACAAACCTGCTACATTGTTGACAAAATCTCTGTTCAATTCCATTCACAACAACTTTTGCAGTCTTGGTGTGAGCTTCACAAACTTTGTGTCTCTTGTGATACTCTTTTGAGGAGCTGAGATCCTTGTTACAGCCATAAACTTGGCAATGTGCAGTCTGGGAGCTCGCTCTAAGTCGCATACCCTTAGGAGGTGTTAAAGGCGCAGATGACTCAGAGAAAGAAGCAACGGCCGATCTTTTACAAATTTCAAAATCCCTAGGATCTCTAAGATCGCCAAACCTTCCCAACTTCAAATCAATAAATGAGCAATCCCTGTTATTAGAGTCCGTTGTTGAGCTAGAACACTTTAAAGTGGAGTCACCTTCTAATAAAAATGCATTTGTTGGAGGTCCGAAACTGTTCATGATTTTGTCACGACCAGTCTTACTACTTAGACCATCATGGAGTCATTTCCCTGTCAACACTTGATAACCCAATTCCCCAAGACCTTCGTTCTGGGTTGGATGTTGACCTGAGATCAATGTGCTTCCAAAAACTTCATCCAGTTTCCAGATGCCAAACGATGAAGGAAATTTTGATACGTCTAGAAAAATTAAGGGACGCAGTTTGTGCCTTGACTAATTCAGAAAGTTACAGCATCTGGGATTAAGGAGAGGTAACTTCGATTCAAGGAAAATCCGTCTCAACACCTCCTTATTTTAAAGGGGAAAACCAAGTTAACTTGAAGTTTCCACTAATGATCTCCAAAAGCCCTGAGAGTCTATTGAATGATCTTGATGACCACTGTATAGACTTAACCACAAATCCCACCAGGAAGCCTTTTTGAAGTCTTCAATAGGAAGTTAACCTCGGTGCTTGATATATCAAAAGCTTCACAAAAGAAGGAAACAACCCCATTAAAGAAAAAACCAATAAACAAATGAGAAAGCAGCATATTATATTCTCATTAGACATAACGCAAGAGCCCACATATACTGAACCCAGAAAAATACACAGACAACTGAAGGAAGGTTCTTATGAGAAAGACAATTAAACCAAAGCAGATTAGAGCAAAAGAAATGCATGAACAGTGCAAACGCTGAAGAAGATAGGTATTTAATGGTCAGAAAGCAATGTTCCAAGGTTTTGCAAATGATTTGTGAGAGAAAGAGAGACAGAGAGAGAGATGAGTTTGCTTTACCAGTTTAGAGAGTAGTGGAATTGTAGATGAGGTGTGAGAGAGACCCAACTCACTGAAAATGATTTACTTGTCACAAAGGAAAGAGCTTAAGGTTAAGAGAGCGAGAGAGGAGACACTGACTTTAGAGAAAGATTCTCATCGGCAGCTTCTTTTGGCTTTGCTTAGAAATGGGGTTAGTCACTATCTGCATCCTGCTTCCCAAGCAACCACCAGCGTTTGACAATAAGATCCCATTCACCATCTCAAATTCCTTAACATATAAGACTAGGATCTACTGTTGCCAAGGCTCTCTAGTTAGGATGCAATCATTTAGTTAGCTAGCAGAGAGAACTAACTCTTCAATAAATCAAATACCATAGTTAACGCTTACTTGTTCGAGAATTTAAATTAATTTCTTAAATCATTTTGATTATAGAGTAAATCAGGAAAAAAAAAAAAAGGAATGTATTTTGCATGAAAACCCCATCCATGTATTTGCTTATTTCATTAGAAGACTTGGAAAGATGATTAACAATTCATAATTAGAGAAGAGGTTGATCTGGTGGGTATGATTCCATTTTCCAGGTACTGTAAGAAGCAAGACATGTAACTCGTGGAGAATATTCCTTGGAGTGAAGTCATGTAAAACATGGTCTAAACCCAAGGTTTGGACAATACATAAAATAAGTACCCAATTGAAAAGCCACAACCACCCAAAAACATGTGCCAATAATGGAGTGAAAACCAGACGCTCTAGTCAACCTTGTCAATTATGTGGGGCTCGTACACGACAGGCTAGAACTAAAAGATATTATAAAAGCTTTCATACATTTTAAATTTTTAAAAAAAAAATAGTATTATTTTATTTAAAAAAGTATTATTTTTATAAGCCTACGTGGTGGCATTACGCTACTACCACGTGGTGGAGATTGTGGCGAACTGATCAACTTTAGCGAGCCAACAGCGATTCGCTTTGATTGCCTAAGGATGTGATGTCGGCACCGTCAGTTTTGTCGTCACGTATTTGGCTTACTAACTGTGTCCGCCAGTTCTAAAATATCTTATAATGTTGATATTCGAAATTTTATTTTCACTTAATTAATGTTTTCACAAAATTTTATTAGAGAATTGGCAGCCAATTTGTCTTTTCCGAGTTCACTTTTCTTCTTAAAAGAATTAGATTTATTAAAAAAAAAGATACAAAAGGTTGTGCTCACTGATTGTTTGATTCCTATAATACTTTCCATGAAGACTCTGGTAATGTTTTGAATTTCTTATTCACTTTGGTATCGAATTTAATTCGGTATTAGTCAATATTGGATATCGTTTCAAATAATTTTTTAAAATTATGAAATAATTCTAAAATTTTGTAAGTTACAAACTTGTCTCTTAATATGTTATGTTGTATAAATATTAATATTAAATCAAATATTTCTCAAAAATTATAATAATATAAAATTGAAATAATAATTATCTCCCTGTTTCTATTAATATTAATTTATCATTTTTCAAATATAAGCGATAATCATAACTAATATAAAAATTGTTTAATTATCATACAGATATAGACCTATGAATAATAAAAAATACTTAAAATGTTAAAATTTACATCATATAATAAAAATAATTACATAAAAACACAATATATTAAGAATAATATAGGTCCATGACTCTACAAGTATTATAGTTAGAATTTGTGCGAGGAGCACAATAAAGTAAAAGTAAAATATGAAATAAAAACATTGGCTTTTAAAAGTTTTATGTTTATATTACATATATATATAATTTAACATATGTAACAAATATATGTGAAATTAATAGAAAAAAGAGAAATAACAAACATGAAACTTCATTATGTGGAATATTTGTTCAAATACAAAACTTTTATCATCGAGAGAAGTCTCATCATCACTATCATTCAAATTTATTGCACCAAATAACATGTTAATTCTTTTTCATCTAAAATTTTCTTCCAACTGACTCTTGCCTGGGAAATTTGGATCCTAAAAAAATCAATACATTAAAAGAACAATATGGTTAAGGCAAATTGTATCCATATAACTAATTGTTCTACCAAGAGTCTTAATAAACAAATATATTAAACTATTAATAAATTACAAGAAATTATATTCAATTTAATAATGATAGCATATCTTTCTTGAAACTTTTTGTCGAATAAAGAATAAATCGTTCAATCTTTTGTATTTGAATTTATTTCTTTTTTTAATGAATGAATGAATTCAAATGTATTCAAATTCCTGTCGTTCTTAATTGTACTCACATATTGACTCAGAATTCAAATTATAACTTTTTGTAATTCTAGAACACCACTTCCAAATTGATCTCACTAAAATACTGTAAAACAACAAAGGCACCCTAGTAAACAAAATAAAGTAATGATTAATTTTAAATAAGTAATAAAAGTGAAGAAATATATACCTAAATTAAGTTTGAATCTTTGACGAATTACAATGGGCATCGCAAAATCATCGGATGTATCCTTTTATACCTCCATTTATAAGCTAAGAAGATCTTGCATCATTTTATGTTCAATCATTGTTATGATAATTAATAGTATTCTCCTATTAACTTTAGCTTTCTTCATAAAATTTTATCTAAAATAGACATTAGGATTCACAAATGTCTCAGTAGCTAGTAAACAACAAAGAGTAAAGTTTCCTTTCTCATCTTTCATTGATGACTATAACATAGAGTGTATACAAAGAATGCCTAATTTTCATATTAGCTTTGATTACTTCCTTCACCCTCTATAAGAACATCATAAAATCAACTCATTGTTACCTTCTTATCACTATCAACTGGACGAAGTACTGTCATCAAAAACTCAAAAGCTTCGATAACATGCTGGCATTAGGATCAAAACTCATGATCTTTAAGTATAATTTTAAAATCCTCCATTCCGACATTAGACCTAACATGCTAAAATGCAACCCACTTATCACTTGTAAATATTTGTCTTAGCTCCTTCATTAGAACAAAATATTGAAAGTGCTAAGAAATTAGTTACAAATTTTGTGATGGTAGGATGACACAATTTCTTACCATTGGTGAAATTATTTCTTATCAAATTTGGAGCTCATACGCAATTTTAAATGAACTTGGTCACTTTGTTTTGCTTTTTTCATAGTTTCATCAATGATTAAAAAAAGTATCTAGGATCTCCTGTATTTTTCAACATCATATCAATATAATATACATCAAAAAGAGTCCAATAAAAAGAATTATATCTGCTTTGTATCCTTTTTCCAATTGCTTTATAAGCAAAATCATTATCAATGATAAACTGTATATTGTTTTTAAATCCAATTTCATTCACAACTTCTTCAAATATCTAAAATAGAATATCAACACTTTTAACAAGACTAAATGCATCAACAAACTTCAAAAATATTGTCCCTTTAGTATAACAAACCAAAATATTGTTAATTGACTCATGTCTTATATTTGTTTAACCATCAAACATGATTGAATACCCATAAGTTACCACAAGTCATTTTTCTTTCATCCAAATAAATTTGAGTCTAATAAAAAGAATTATATATGCTTTATATCCTTTTTTCAAATGATTTATAAGTAAAATCATTATCAATGATGAATTGTACAATATTTTTATTTTCTACTTCTTTCACAACTTCTTCAAATATCTAAAATAGAGTATCAATATTTCTAATAAGACCAAATGTATCAATAGACTTCAAATATATTGTTCCCTTAGTATAACAAACCAAAATATTGGTAACAGACTCATGTCTTATATTTGTCCAATCACCACATAAGATTGAATACTCATAAGTTACCCTAGTCATTATTCTTTCGTCCAAATAAATTTTTATTTCACCTTCAAAGTTGCTTAAAATATCACCTTTATAGTCATCAATTGAAGAAGCTTTATATTCTAAATCATAAGAGGCAATAACATCCATTATAGGCTAACAATAATGAATAGCATTGAATAATACACTTGCATCATACCGCCATCTATCCATTACTATATCTACATTATGAGAGATTTCTTTATATTTTAAGATACTATGAATTGAAAGTTGAGCTCTAGGAGTTATTCATGGAGTAAAAAGTTAGATATGTGTCTTCTTCTCTTCCTCACATCAGGTGTAATAATCCCTTCTTATTAGGTAGGAATACCACCTTCATCATTGATAGTGTCATCCTGACCATTGCTAAAAAAAACTTTCACTACTAATTTTGTAGCTCAGTCTTTGCCTTTTGTCTTTTCTTATTCTGACACTCTTTAATCAAAGTTTTAATCTTCTATTTCACACCATAACTAACTTTCTTATAAGGCTCCATGTCACCTCTAATCTCAGCTAAATGATTTTTAATCGGGTGGCTCCCCCATCTTTTAAATATTTATTGCAATTTAAACAAATAGTAAGGTTCTTTATACCAAGAACCAATCTAATATGAGCTTAAGCTGAATCATCGAATCTTTCTGAAGAGGCTAAATTATCAATAGTGCTTCAACTTCCCCCTATTTATTTGTAAAAATAAATGTAATTGAATAAGTACAATAAACTAAATAAATAGCATATGTAACTCTTATTTGTAAACCAATAATTAAACATAAATCATTAAGCCAATAATCAGTATAACAATGATAAGGAACAATACTTCAAAATGAATCCATCAATTTCAGTTTGTTTGATGAAAAAAGATAATATGTAATAGTAACAAGTAAAACCAAAAACATCTTTTTCTAAACCTGGGGACCAATTTGTTTTGTAAAGCGCCACTAGAAACGAAACATCATTTTCTATATTCCACTATATCCATCAAGTCAGACTTGGTATTCTTACTTAACCATGAAAATCTACATATAACTATCAATTTTAGCACTTAAAATTTAAAACTTTTCCTTACACCACTTAAACCAGAAGTGAATTGGTCCTTACATCTAGCTATTTTCTTTGGTCATGTGCAGTATATAGAGTTAGATATACCATTTCTACTTTTAAACCCGATATACCATTTCTACTTTTAAACTCGAAGTGATGTTCTTTCCTTAATAAAGATTTAAAAGCTTATTCTTAGGTTATAGATGTGATTATGAAAAGAGAACATAGAACTTTATATTACTTTCTTCTCTTTTTCTTGATTATAAGTAATATAATTAATAGAAATTGATTTCATTATAGAACTTGAAATCAAAGCTTAAAGCTAAATGAAAGCTTAAAGCCTTTTATTACTTAATTAAACTTTTGATTTCAATTATATATTACTTAAAGCATATTCATATAATCCTTCAATGTGCAATTGTTCATTGAACAATTATAATTGAAAATATTAATTCCTAAATTTAGTTACTCTCAATTTTAACTACTTTAGCTTGGAATTAAATGTTAAACAAATCACAGGATCTAAGTTGTAATCTTGATCTGATTATTGAAGTATAAATCGATCGAAGTATAATTTATAAACCTATGTGAACCCTTAAACAAAATATAAAAATTAGAGTACACTCGAATTAAATCCAGATGTAAAGTTTAATTACTTTATACACTATCAAACCAGATGCACGGTATTTAGAACTAAACTAAAAGCAGATGCACCCGTAAAGTTTAATTTGTCATAGCAATAGTAAAAAGTACAAGTGACCAACCTGTAGTTATTTGCATTCTAAATAATTGGATGGGGCAGTGCAGTCGAGAAGATAAGCAAGAAGCAAAGGCCACATGTAAGTGTTAGAGAGGTGGTGGACGCTGCAGGGGGTGCTGGTGGGAGATGAAGTCAAAGAAGTGAGAACAAGTTGGGCAAGAAACAATCAGGTACGGTGATTGAAAGAGATGCTTAATAGCTTACTGTGATCGTTAAGTTACTGATCACATGAGAGACACATAAATAGACAGTTCATAGAACCCTAGCTTCTTTTTAAATTGTCTTTTTCAGGAATAAAAGACATTTTTAAAACTATTAATAACAACTAGTAAACTTTCATTTTTCATAGTTTTGATTATTCTAATATCATATATTAAAAAACAGACTGATTGAGAATATATATATATTTTTAAAATTAGAAAATTAATGTGTCACGTAAGTTACCTCGCAAACTTCCAAGAGTTAGGTTTTAGAAAAAGAAAACAAGTTGATTAGTGATAATATAAGCATAGTTCTTTCCACTGGTAAGGGAACATGACTGGGCAGAATCGGCAATTACTTTGGCCATAACATATATATGTAGTACTTGGGAATCATTGTCATAATGCACTGACAAAACTTGTCTGGTACTTGCGAATTGTGGTCACCGGCAAATGAAAAATCTCTATCATTCATTTTTTTTTTAACTGTTGATCGTCATTGGAAGTTTATTTCACAGCCGCGATATATTTTTCTTACAGTCAAATGTTACAAATTCAACACAGTTCAAGCTCTAGATTAAGTTGTCTAATTTCAAGCTTAAATCATATTTGTAGGAATGATAAATTTAATATATTTGAGATATGGGAATTAAGTAAGCATTCATAATACTGACAGGAGTCGGGAAACAAGTGGGGGTCTGTTTGATGAGGGTTGTGAAAGCGCCATCACAGCAACCATCCATTACATCGAAGCTCTTAACTCAAAGCCAAGTCCCAATCAAGATCTGTCTGTTCGCCAACTACTCGAAGGGGCCTCGGGCTCGGTCCCCTTATGTATGGTCATCAATAATTAGAGGCAGATATTACCAAGTGAAACATATTCTGTATCATTAGATCGATATGCATGGAATTTTATGTTAGTTTTTTCTGATGCACAGTTGATAAATACATTAAGGTGTTGTTAATTAACACTATCTGTGTAGGGGTGTAGACGATCCATTTCACATAAGTTTTTAGACCTCTAAAACCTAAGAAAGTGCTTCACGTTACATTATTCAAGTTTTTATTTTCTAGTGCATAACAATTTTCAGGATTATAATATACTTAAAACTACCTAAAAATATTAAAAAAACAACCTTTTTACTATTATTATTAAGTTTAGGTCAAAGCATTATACAAGTTATGTCACACAAGTCAATCACATAAATCACAAAGTATTTTCTTAAATGAGTGAAACCTCTCAAGTTGGACAAAGAATGGAGAAAGCTACTTGTGAAGCTAATGCGACCATATGCATGACCATTTCAATAATTCATTCTTTTGGTGCCAAAATATATAAGGACTAATCTTAATGTAAAAGTAATTGATCAATTTTTTGTTTGATAATCTACGTTTTACGATTAGTTACTAGAGTCACCGTTAATTCACGATCTAAACTTTAATTTTTGACGGTGCGATTTACGTGAGGAAGGATGAAGGATGTTTTTATCCGAATTTAGCAAAATTGGAGAGAGTGAAAAAGAGTCAAAAACCTATTTAGATTATGATGTATTCGTTATCTTCAGAATCACCAAAATAAAACTAACAAACTTCCTCAATTTATATATCAGAGAAGAAAATTAACAGAAGATTTATATAATATAACTTCCAACAAAAAAATTATAGGCAAACGTTAAAGAGTGAGTTTTTATTTTAAAGCGCACAAAGGCACGAAAAGAATGAAGGGGTATGCTTCTCTTTTTGGGCAGAAAAATAAAATTTAGAGAAGTAAGGAAGAGAACCACCAACAGAGACAGAACTTAGTGAGCCCTAAACGATTAACTTCTTTTTAATCTTCTTTGGTTAACCTTCACTAAAGAGAGTATTTTAAGTCAAGAGCGGAAATCACCCTCTTCGTTTTGTGTTTGACAAGTGAGAAGCACGACAACCATGTATCTTGTTTTTTTCCCCTTCAAGATGCTTGAATCGATCGAATTGATCATTATCGTGGAGGTGCGTGCGTGCGTTCCAGTTCCAGAGGGAGAGTCTTAAACGTCTTAAATATCGTACACTTGGTATATGCAGGCCAGCTAGAAGCTAGCTACATGCATAGCCTGCAGCTGCATTGCCACCCACGACCCCTTTGTCTTTCAATGTGAATAATATCCGATTCCAACTGGGGTTTAATCGTTGTTCAGTTGCTTACGGCTCCACGAACTTTGGACCTATACACACCTGTCCTATCCACGGACAGAGCTGAAGCCTGAAGCTATAGTTGCAAGAAAACTCTCCTTTGACCTTTCTTCCCTTCCCTTCCCACACCTGCACGTCCAATGACAGTCATTAACTTCAGACAATTTAATGCTCTCACATGTCGTTGAAGTAGCTTTTATTTTCCTCCTACAGGGCCATGGAAAAGAATAGTCTCCTATATACATTGTAGCAGTTACATGTACATCGCTTTTAGTTATGACATGTGTCGGACAGCACCATGAATTAAATCTAATAATAAGGAGTGATATGGATGTGGTTTCTTGTTATGATATGTTTCGGATAAGACTACGAATTAAATTTAATAATAAGACGTGATATTTACGTAGAACTAACAAAACTTGGCGGCTAATTAAAAGAATAAAAAATCAACGTAAATTTTCCATTTTAACGATTATTTGACAAAGATTATCGATCAAATAATTTTTTATTTGATTTTTTTATAAAGAGATTATTTTCATTATTCGAGTCATGAAGAAGCAATTTTTATCAGTATCAGTTATAAACTACTTAAGAAAATAATTAAAATTAATTGACCAAGGATTTCATATATAGTGCTTAGAAGTTAAATTCAAATGATAAATGCATTCTTCTTTACCAAATTATAGGTAAAATTTGAAAAAGCTTACATATTACAATGGGAAAGCTGATATTAATTAATAATGTAGAAAGTGATAATTCAATAGTGAAAAAGGACAATATGAACTACAATGACGGTACTTAAACCTATAGAACAGTTAAGAAGAATTAATAAATTGGAATACTAACTACAATACTTGGGCTTTCTTTGCTTGGTTATTGACTTCCAGGCCGAGAGAACTGAATATAAAATATATTAAGCCTTTTAGGTCCATGTAAATAAAAGAAGTGTCTCACACTCTGTTGGGATTGGTTATCAAATTGATATTTGGATTGCTAGTAGACATTAGGTAACAAATAAATTTCTCATGTTCCTTTACTCACTTAAAAAAACACTTTTATTATATAAAATTATTTTTAAAAATAATTAAAAATATTTCAAACCAAAAAAACAAAACTTCACTTTTTATAATTTTCATTTTTAAAAATAGGAAGAAATTAAAACTAAAAATGAAAATTAGATTTAATACACACGAAACAATCAAATTAATCAAATGAAATGAGTAGGGGAGAAAAACAAACACTGTTTTTATAGAAGTTCGGTGCTAAGATCTACGTCCTCTATCTAAGCTTCCACTTAAGATTTGACAAAACCACTATATTGTATACTTTTTAATTCAGTGCGAACTTTTACAACCACTTGAATTCCGGCTCAAACAACGCTTCACAATCCGATTTGATTTCCTACACAAATCCAATCATACTAGTGATTTTCCTCTAATTACTCAATTCATAATAATTATGATTAAAAAAAAAATAAGAGAAGGGGGACGTCCCAGCATTAAATGAAAATTTTGATACTGTCTTATGTTACTTTCAGTGCGATGTAGACATTTTAAATATCGATCGTTTTCTAGTCGCTGTACGTTACTCTGTGCATTGTTTTGCATGTATGCAAAAATCGTGTGATAATATCATGTTTTGATGAATCAGTATATTATTATTATTATATGATACTGAAGTGGTAACTTGTTAATGGCTGAGCAAAAAAGCAGCGTGCACCGGCGTCAATTTGGTTGGACTTTTGAGATTTGATTTGAGAGAGGCAATGAAGAAACTGCTATCGGATGATGATTATATCAAAGTCAAACATAGGGATCTACTGGAAAGTTATGTTTTGAAAAGCAGAGAACAACAAACACTCAGCCTTCCATTGCCTATTTCACGAACTGGAGGCGGCTAGACGGCAGAATAGGCATGGTATTAATTAGGAGACAACATCAAATATGATTGGCGCTTGCATGCATAGTAAGATAAAATCGCTAGTGTAATTTTTTAAAATCCATTTTATATTTAAAAATTTTATAATAATAAACAATAGGAATATGAGCAACTAGTATATACCCAATATTACACTAATAGCCTCTACAAACCGGCAGCAACCATTCCACTTTAAGCTAGCTACTTCTGCTGCAATCAGGCCGTTCTTATCGTTTTATAGGCCCGGGGTAAAATAAAAAAAAGGCTCTAATAAATTGGACAAAATAAAAAAGGCCCTAATAAACTGACAGTATACTTAAGTTTTATGAAACATAAATAACTCAATTTATAAGTGTACATACTCAATCAAATATTAAATGATCATAATATCAACTAATAATATCTTATAACTATCATTAATAATAAAATAAC
>JANJEY010000007.1:27548929-27566897 GCA_024703695.1 Erythroxylum cataractarum
ATCAACAATACTAATAATAATCATAACAATAATAATAAATAACCACACTTTATACTAATAAGGAATTTAATATTGTTCTGAATAATAATAATAATACTAATAATAATAATAATAACAGCAATAGAAAATTTATACTATTGTATATTAATAAGGAATATAATAATAATAATAATAATAATAATTCATAAATACTCTGCAATAAAATTCAGAATAATATTTAATAGTTATAATAATAAGGGAAATTAAATTAATTAATTAATTAATTAAAGAGAGACGCGTTGATTATATATATATATATATAAAATTATCTAAATATAATAATTTATTGTAAAATAACAAAATAATTCAAATTTTTGTATTTTATCAAAATTTTGAATTAATTTTTAAAATTGTTATTTTTCACATTCCATTTCATTTTATATTTAATTAGACATAATCACAGTTTTAATTTAATATACAAAATTAATTTAATACTTATTAATAAGTATAATTAAATTTAAAATATATTCTTAAAATATACAAATTTCAAATAAATTTTGATTTAATTATTAAAAATATATAAAATAACTATTTCTTTATAAATAATAATTTTAAATTATTTATTCTAAAAAATAAAATATTTTTATTAATAATTTATAAAATAATATTATATAAAATATTTAAATAAATTTAAGTAAAAATAATTTATTAGTAATTAAAATAAAAATATTTTATTAGTAATTAAAATAAAAATTAGGAGATGCATGAATGGTCATTTTCTGTCTCTGATGGTTTCGTTTAAGCATGGATTTTGGATTTTTGTTTATGAATGTTTGAGTAAAATGAGAGTATAACCAAGAAAAAATTAGAAAGGTTAGGAAGAGCAAAAGAAAAGAAGAAGTTGAACAGAATGCAGAAAAATGAGACATACATGGAGAATTTCTGGTTTTTGATGTTTGATGTTAATTCCTTATTTTTTATCTGTATTTGAATGTGTTGGGTTGCATGGAAGTCAAAAAATGTGGTTAAGATGAGTTAGGGAAGTTGGCTTGGAAGAAAAGTAAGAATTTAAAAGAAAAGAAGGAAGAAGACAGGTTGCAGAGTGTCGGAACAGGAAGAAGAAACGCAGCGTTTTTTAGGAAAAGGGTTGAAAAATAGCGATCGTGCTGCAGCACGACCGCTACTTCCTCTTAAAAACTGAGCACTCGCGATCGTGCTAAAGCACGATAGCGACATTGCAAGTCAATAACAATTCTCTCTAAAGTTGATGGCCATCTCACCATGGTTTATTCTTGATAATAATAAGGAAAAATTATATGCTTATTTATGCTAATTCCTCATAATCAGTTTTAATTTATAAATTACTTGAAGAATTATTATTATCAATTATATTATAATAAATAATAAAAAAGTTATGTTTCTTTAATTATTCTTATTATTTTAATTGTTTTCAAATATGATAAGTGTAATTTCCTTATAATTTGTTATTTTAGAAATGATTGCTGGAATTTTTATAAGTTGTGCTAATTTTATATTGCTTATTATTATTAACCATTTTATTATGGTTAAAAATTATTATTGTTCTTTAATTATTTCGTTTTGTTCACGAGAAGAATAGAGGTATTGATCAACATGCATACTCTCCTCATATAAAAAATGACAAGTTGTAAAAGATGGTAAGCACATACAGCCAATTCAGAAAAATTACAGTATCCCATCTATAATCAAGGACATAAAGGTCTTGAAAAAATCTTTTGTCCAATATAAGTTTCAATTCCCTCCTATGATAAATTAGGAAAACAAACAAGGAAAAAAAAATCTCATTTCTCTTCCATTCTTTTCTTCTCAATATTTTCTTTCCTTTTCCTTGTGCAAATAAGGATCCAAACAAAGCATTACTTCTTTACCATGGAAAACAACCATAGACAAAAGAAAATGTGAAAAATTCCAACCCCAGCTCAATTACAACTTCTAATAACAATTAAATTCAGAAAAATGGACAGAAAAAAAGCTGTGGTTGTATATGAATAATGCTTAGTTAGCATTGCGGATGAATATCGGTCCAATTGCAACTTTGAAGTCATCTTAAAATCTGCTATACTGTCTCCTTGCTGTTGCTGCCCTCTTCAGTCTCTCACTTGCGGGCAGCCTAACTACTTTCACAACTGGCATCTGCATGCTCTGGAAAATAAGTCCAACTTGTTCCCAATCTTCTATTACCAGGATGACCATTTTTGGGCCAGTAGAATTATAAGCTAAATAGAGGATGGATTAGCTATAGCGTTGACATTAATGACAAAATTAAGAAGTTCAATCAAGCATGCCCACCAATTGGTATGCCCTCAAATCCATGTACTCATCAACTCTAATGCCCAAGTGCTCATCTATAATGAAATGCAGTCCTGCAGTGGTACCTCCCAAAAGTCTCATCACATCCATGAGAATGACCAAATACAAAAATCACATATAAAGACCAAAATCTTACTCATCAAAGCACGGCTACTGAAGTACAAACTTCAAAACATTCCCTATAAAGGTTTCAATTTAATCATAAAGCAATTCTTAAACTCTGCTTATCAAAATTTCCTGAGGACATAACTCCCTGCTTTGCAAGGGCTGAGGAGGGTCATCAATTGCACGTAACATTCTTTTTACCTTTTTATAAAAAGGTTATTTTCGTGACTCAAGTCCGTGACCTTCCAGTCATAAAAATAACCTTATCAGTTACTCTAAAACTCACTCTCTTGGCATTTAAATAGTAAGATCATAAAATTATTAACATGATACCTATATACCACATTCTTGTGGAATTCTATAGCCCCATCAAGCTTCAATTCAATTGTTTTATCCTGCAACTTCTTTAGCCTTTCTTCATCCGCTCTATTTAAACAACTACTAGTAAACAGGAGTTTTGGTCTGGTTAACTTTTTATCTAAGTCTCTAATGGCAACTGAAAAAGCCTTAAGTTGAAAAGGATGTGCCAGAAATAACTAACCATTAAGGCTTTAAAAGGAAACACATAAAGCCCTAAAGAGGTTGCTAGACAACTACACTACCTATTGCTTTAAGGTTCACACGAGCATTCCCACCTTGTCAGGATGAAATTGAGCCACTGAAATGAAAATTGGAGGTTCAGTTGGAATTTACAAAGGAAATTTCGATTTCCCTTCTACTTATTAGTATCCAAATCAAAAGGTATGAACAATAGATAAATTTCTTTGAAAACAGTCCCATTAACAAATATAAGAGTGAAAACAAAGACAACAAACATAATTTACTGTTGAATTTTAAAACCAGAAACTAATTAAAATATAGTAGAATAGAAAAGAGATAATGCAGAGGTAATTTATTGATAGGTGTACTTTACATTGATATGAAGGCCTAAATAGATAAGTAATGAAATAACAAACTTAGCTAGCTAATATCTCGGTAAAGATTAACTAAACAAATAAAAAATTTAAAAGTTTAAATCCTATAACAAATAACAACTTTATCTTAATAAAAAAGATTTTAGCTTCTAACAGATAACATATCTTATTTTTATCTTACTACTCTCAAATTTTATTTTTAAACAAAGATCATTTTTAACAACTTTTAATCATTCTCCAACATTCCCTCTTGATTTAAAGTTATAAGACTTTTTGAATTTGATGATGTATTTCCCATCACCCTTTAATGGTTAGAGCACATCTCTCCACAATTCTTTTTTTTGGAGCACTTCTCTCTATTCTTCAATGTGAGCACTTCTCTCATCACTTATTTCCATAGAGCACTTCTCTCTATGATGCATCATGTGCACTTCTCACTAACTAGAAAAGGTTGTCTTCTTCAAACACTTGCACTATATTTGTTTGTTTTTCATTATTAAACTTGCAATCCTTTTTCATAAAGCATCGATACTTCCCTTTATGCCAACAATCTTTCTCGTTATGACCAAACTTCTCACAATGACCACATTGAGGAATGTTTGCTTTCTTTTTTGATGACGGAACCTTTGCTAGATAGGCTTTCTCCACCATTTTTTCACTCTCTTGGGCTCTCATTGCCCTTTTTTTTTTTGAGCTTATAGAACATTAATCACTCATAAGTCCCTCAATATTTTTGAGAGCTCTGAACCATGTTGAATTTTAAAACTAAAAACTAACTAAAATAGAGTAGAATAGAAAAGAGATAATGCAAGAGGTAGTTTATTGATAGGTGCATTTTACATTGTCATGAAGGCCTAAATATATAGACAATGAAATAACAAACTTAGCTAATATCTCGGTAAAGATTAACTAAACAAATAAAAAATTTAAAAGTTTAAATCCTATAACAGATAATAATTTTATCTTAATAGAAAAATTTTATGTTCTAATAGATAACAGATCCTATCTTTATCTTTATCTTTCTACTCTCAAATTTTATTTTTAACAAAGACCATTTTAACAAATTTAATCATTCTTCAACATTTACAACAAACCTTCTAGTAAACTAGGAATGGCAGACATTGGTATCAATATGAAAAAGAAAATGCAATGGACAAGAAATACAAGCTTTGTGAGACAAATGACTAACTATTTTTTTCCATCTTCCCACAGGCCATAGTTCACAAGCTTCTCATGGCATTACATGACAAACTAAAAATAAATAAATTTCATGCTTACTATATACAAAGTAGAAATTGGGTTTCAAACTTGGATCCCTGGAGTATCCTAAGAGTATAGACGTGCTTGGTATGATTTGGGATCTTCCAAAGTATTTGGATATGATCTCGTGTCCACGAAGAGTTCACCATCGCTAGGTGTGCCATAAACCCATACTTCCAACTAAACACTACGTAATAAAAAAACTAAACACTATATAATACAAATCTTGCACCACGATAACCAATTACTACTATGAGACAAAAAAGCCCCCTTCAACTTCTATACAACAGTGTGAAAGACAAACACAGGAGCTTGTGAATTTTGAAGTTAAGGTGACATATTTCTTGAAGCCTCATGATTTAACCAAAAAGCATCCCTACAGGAAATCTTTTTCAAATTGGATGGCAGGATGAGCTATTGGGACTTGAATATTCTTCAGTGGATAATGATGAGGTTGCGGGTGCACAAGTTAATTATAATGAGAATCTGGGTAACTTAATTATAGATACCCCAAATATTGAAGGTGGGAAGCCCAATATAGCATCTGGACACACCTCTTGGCTAAAGAAACCTAACAACTAAGAAGATGCAACTAATACACAAGATTCACAATCAATGGAAGAAGAGATAGAAGGTAAACTGGTCTATTAGAAAATGATCCAACAAGCAACCTACTACTGATACAACCAGAGAATGATAGAAATGTTAAGATAGTATAAAGGTTTAGTGAGAGTTCCCCTAACCCCAAAATAAGATCAGCTAGAAGGAAAACAAAAAAAGGTATTCCCCCTTAAATGATCATTCTAATATGGAACACAAGAGGGTTAAATGACCCTCTCACAGTCAATGGCGAGAGAATTAGTAATGGATAGGAAGTCAATTATGGTCAGTCTCTTTGAGACAAAAATAAGGACTCCACATATTTAGAAAGGACTATCTTTTTAGGTGCTCAATGGAAGGCAATTACCACTCATTTACTTCATTATAATGGTTGAATTATCTATTTATATGTGCAGCTTTTATTACCAACAATAAAAAACAGAAATTTAGCCAAGTTGATTTGCTATAATCAATTAATGTACTCTTTTTTTTGTAACTATTAAAGGAATTTGAATTTGTATGCAGATTAAGTAACTCATTGTAATGATGTTTTATAGCCTTTGTTACTATTAATACAATTAGTTTTATTTTTTTCAAAAAAAATTGTGAAAGGAAAAAAAAGAAAGGAAAAATATGTCCAACAACTTCTATACATCATTAGCTTTCACTTCTTAGTAATTTTCTTTAAATCTTTCATGTTTTTGTTTAGTTTTTTATGTTAAAACAAAGATCATATGTGACTAAATTTATATATTCTGATTTAAAGAGAATTAAAACCTTATGAAGTTTTGTTTTGAACTTATATGTTATGAATAATTAATATTGATTGAAGTGATAAATTAATTTGATATTGATTATTGTATAATTATTAATGAATTCAGTGACCCATAATTGCTAGGAAGGATTGATACAAGTAGCAAATATATTATTTATGACGTTGCATATTTAACTTATGAGAAACAAAAAAACTAAGTTAAATAGTTTTAGCTATCATAGTTATTTAATTTATGGCTTAGTCTTTTCCATTAAGATTATTATTGTTATTTAATTGATATGGAATATTATTGTACTCAATCAATTGATAGTAAGTTTTAGTTTGAATAATAAGTTTGAATCAATTAATTTAGAAAATTTTGAAACTTATTATGAATGTCAGAATATAATTTGGACGGACTGCTTGAATTATAAAAGTTATTCTTTTTACTAATGATTAATGTTATAATTAAATGAGATATTTCCCTTGAATCAAAGTTAAGTACCATGGAACTTCTCACTTTTTATTTTCTGTTGATTATTTCAATTCATTGTTATGTTAATTTATTATTTAATTAATTATAACCCCTCATTTTATTTTGTCAATTGAAATTAAGAAACTAATTTTTAGTTTTTGAGATTCGACGTGTTTCCATGACTACTACAAGAGTTTAGAGAATCATAATTAAGTTTAAGGGTTTTGACAATCTAACAAAAATTTTGGCACCATGGTTAGGGAACTATTTTGATTTTTTTAGTTTCTTTACATTATTTTACAATTTACAACTAATTTTTTTTATACAACTCATTCTTTTCAACTTGAATTGAAATATAATTAAAAAATTTAGAAAATAACATGTTGTTAAGGAAAGAAACTAAGCAAAGAAGAGGTCATTCACATCTAGAAGCAAAAGTTGAGATAGATTTAACAATTGGTGAAGATTCTAATTTCTAAGAAGTTGAAGAAAAGATAGCGAATCCTAACACTAGAACGTTGAGGGAGTTAAGCACATCAAATTTGAATAAACAATCTTTAGATATACGATTTCTAGATATTGAGGTAGATTTCGAATTAAAATATAGTTTGATTCACTTACTCTCTATTTTTTATGGTCTTGTAAGTAAAGATCCATATAAAGATTTTAAAGAATTTCACATTGTTTGCTCTGGAATGAAGCCATAAGGAGTGACAGAAGAAGAAATTAATTTGAGAACCTTTCCATTCTCATCTAAAGATAAGGCGAAGGGTTAGATTTATTATCTTCCACCTGGCTTAATGACAATATGGACTAAGAAGGAAAGGTTGCTCCTAAAGAAGTTATTTCCTGCATCACAAATAGTTAATATAAGAAAAAAGATATGTGGTATAGGAAAATTCATTGAAGAAGCATTGTACGGATATTGAGAGAGGTTTAAAGAGTTGTGGTCCTAACCAACTTTTGATTCATTACTTTTATGAAGGGCTATTGGAAATGGATAGGAGCATGGTAGATATAAGTAGTAGAGGAGATTCTGTAAATAAAACACTAGAAGCATCCAGGCAATTAATTTTAAACAAGGCCAAAAAGTCTCAACATTTTGGGACAAGGATGAATGAAGTTGTTAAGTGCGTGAATGAGGTAAGTAATACGAACTTTGAGGATAAAATTTGAGATATAATAGCTCTAATTCTTTAAATGCATATAGGTCAATTGTAATTAGTTTGAGTGTTCAAAATATGCTTATTTTCTAGACATCGTACGTATATGAGCCTTACATTATCCTTAAAGAAGTTAACACAATAGGGAGAATTCCTAGTCAACCTTAATAAAAATATAATCCTTATTTCAATCATTATAATATAAGATAGATGAATTGTCCAAAGTTTAGTTATAGAAATCAAAGAGACCAAAAAGATATTAACCTTACAATTTCAATAAACAACCTTAAGCACCTACATATGCTCAATATAAATCTTCAAATTTAGGTATATATTTGAATGAAATTTTTAGGCACCTGCTACTAATACTTAACAATTTCAACATAAAAAAACAAGTCTTCAGAACTTAGAAAATCATATCACTAAATTAGTCATCTCAGTTAATAAATTGGGAGTACAAACATAAAAAAAATTACATTCATAAATGGTGGTGAATCTTAAAGAGAATATGAGTGCAATGACATTGAGAAGTAGGAAAGAAATTCAATCTGGATCTTCCTTACTAGTGGAGGTTGAAAAGCACGACAAAGGGGAAAAGAATGATGAACCTTTAACTAAAGAATCAATAGAGGTAAAAGATGATTTATCTTCACTAATATCTACTAATGCATATGTACCTCCTTTTCCTTACAAATTGGCTAAATGAAAATAAGAGGAATATGAAAGAGAAATCTTAGAAACCTTCAAAAAGTTGGAAATCAATATACCACTTCTAAAAGTCATCAAGAAAATTTTGAAATATGCAATGTTCTTGAAAGAAGTATGTACAAATAAAAGGAAGCTAAAGGATAAAGATAGAACAATTTTAGGTAACAATGTTATAGATGTGATAAATAGGAAATTACTGAAAAATGCAAAGATCTATGTATTTTTACACTTCCTTGCGTCAATGCTGATAAGAAAATTAAGTGTGCCATGTTAAACTTAGTCTAAGTTAACAGTTTGGTATTTCCAGTAGATTTTTACTTCTTGAAAATGGATGGTGAAAATGTAAAAAATTCAACTTCAATTTTATTAGGAAGGTCGTTTATAAAGACAACAAAGACAAAAATTGATATGGATGAGGATACTCTTTCTGTTGAGTTTGATGGAGAGATAGTTAAGTTCAATATTTTTGAAGCAATGAAATACCCTAGTGATTTTTAATCTTTTTATAATATGGATATTATGGATTCAATTGTGTAGGATATTTTAAAAAAAGAAGGTATTAATGATGAGTCAAAGTTTAATGCTCAACTGGAAGTGAACGAACAAGTTGATGAAAGTTATAAAGTTCTAGATC
Organism: Erythroxylum cataractarum; assembly: GCA_024703695.1. Taxonomy (NCBI): domain Eukaryota; kingdom Viridiplantae; phylum Streptophyta; class Magnoliopsida; order Malpighiales; family Erythroxylaceae; genus Erythroxylum; species Erythroxylum cataractarum. The sequence goes on from JANJEY010000007.1 coordinate 27,557,871, forward strand.
ACTATGTACGATGCTGATAGATTTGAATAATTTAAATGATGATTATGTTGAACAAATTTTATAATTTTAATTACTGTAAACACACATGTCGTACTTTATAGTATTGAAGGGTCAATCCCATGAGGAGGGCACTAGCTTAATCCTAAGTCATCTAAGGCTCAAAGAAAAGACTAAAAAGAAATAAAAACTACACAAGTGAATATGGAAAGTAAATACGAGAAATTGATTCAAGAATTGTAACATGGAAATTTCAACAAAATAGAATTAAAATGAGCAATCACATAATTCATAACGAAAATATGTCAAGAGAGTTAATCAGGTTAGGAAAGAGGGGATTTTACCTATCATTAATGCTAATCTAACCATTTATATATTTATAGGGTGTCGGTTCTAGACGGTCGTAGGGTTGACTATTCTCTCTCAGGTTATAACTATTAAACCCTAAATTGTAAACCATAATCGAATTGTGGAACTTGCAATCTCTTAATTCACAAATTACCCATAATTTTAATTATTTCTAAAGCTCTCTAATAAACAATCGGGTCTTGCACGAGATGTCTCTCCATGAAATTACCTACTAGATTGATTAAATGATCTATTAGATCGCCTAATTCTTATTAATATGATCTAATCATTTTTATGGAAGTCACACTCTCAATTTGTCACCGAAATATGCAAATACTTTAATCAATCACAACACCTAAACCAATAAACACAAAAATAACTAAATCAACTCAAAGTAAACTTTTGAAGGAGAGTTTAGGACATTATCAACAACCCAAAATCTATTTCCATACAATCCATCTCAACTTTGCACATTTAAATGAAAAGGGAAATGAAGAGAAAATGGAACTTAGGTTGGAAAAATCGGGAAGGCAGTAGCATCAAGATACCACCTAATTTGGGGAGTAGCGATGTCAAGATCCACTTATTCTTGCTCCTGCTTCCTCTTCTTCTTCTTCTTCTCTCTCTCCCCTTTCTCTCCCTTTTTAAGGTTTCCAAGAGTGGCTAAATGTAAATCTCTCTCTTTCTGTTCTTAGTATTCTATTTATTTTCTTTTGTGTTTAGGGTTGAACTAGGGTATTTTTTGGGGTTCAAAATGTCTAAAAGATCCCTCAAAATGCGAAGTTTGGAAGTAGTTGTATATCTGCCTAACACAGGCCACGTGTATCACCGTAATCTTTAAGCCCTTTTATATTGTTTTGTCCTTGGAGATGCTATTGTATATTAATATATACATGATTTTATATGAGTTCAAAGATGTTTTTAAATCCTTTTGGGTATATATGTTAGTGGTTTATAATGTTATATGCCCTTATATGAATTTAGAGTTCATCGATATGCGAAATCTTGGAGATTTCTGACATATAAAATTCTAAGTGTGAAAAACCGAGTCCATTGGATGGATATGACCATGGTGGTTGAGTTAAATGTGTTCTAATACCTTAGAGGTGATCATACATGATTTATAGACTTATTGGACACTTAGAAAGCTTAATTGGAAAAGTTGATGTACATAAAGGCTTATTTGCCAATTGTTAAAAGTCAAAGGACTTAAATGTAATTTTTCAATTCTTGGAAGATCAATATGTAATTTTATAAAGTTAAGGGATCTTAATTATTATTTTTAAAAGTCTAGGGACCAAATTAAAAATAAAATCTTTGGTGATTCTTAAAGTTTGGGCTTAATTGCAAATTTAGGAAAAATTTGAAGGGTAAAATGATAATTTTACATAACCTAAGGGCAAAAAGGTAATTTCACCATATTTTGGTAAAAAAAATCAATATTCTAGACCCTTCTTCATGTATGGCTGTGCATCCCACGATTAAAGACTTGAAACATTTTGTTTTAATTAAAAGAAAGGAGAAGAGAGGAGGAGAAGAACCCATTTTTGGCTATCACTAAAATTCTACCCTTTTTTTAATTCTTCAAACCAAATCAAGGTGTTCTAAGATAATTTGGGATCAAGGAAATCAAATATATTATTATATTTTATAAATTCTCAAAGGATTTTAAGATATCACCAAAGGAAGGTTTAGGTAAGTTTTGTCTCATCTTTCTCTACATTATGATTTTGAGTTTGGTGTTAAGATATGTTGTTCTCCATGTTTAAATATACATGAAACATGGATTGGATGGATGAAATGAGTCATCAAGAACTCCCCTTAAGTCAAAATCAAAATGTTCCCTTTTTGGTGAAAGTTTTTGAATCTTTGAATAACTTTTGAAATTGATGATTTAAATGAATCCTATGTTGTTAATTGTATTTGTATAATGTGAATTCATGATCAAAAATGAAGAAGATGTATATTGGATGAGGCTTGGCCGAAATGATGGGAGAAGGAATGGATTAATGTAATGAGTTGTATAACTATGATTAATACGACTTAAATGAAGGGAACTGGATTAAATGGAGTGGTGAAATGTGTTGTTGTTTGGAAGTGTTTATTATATAATAAGATAGGAACATGAATTATTATGATAAAGTCTTGAAAATATGACTTGAAAGTCATGCACATTAGGTGTTTGATAAAATGGTTTAAGTGAACTTGGCTTAGGATTTAAGGATTCGTAATGATATACATTGGAAAGCAACTTTCATGTTTACTTAGAGTAAACTTGAATTTTTCTCAAATTGATGAGTAATGGCCGAATATTATAGCTTAAAGATAGTGATATTGTGTTTTAAACACTTAAGTGATGATATATAAATATGAGATATGTGTTTGAGTAGTATATACATTGTATATTTTTATGTATAAAGGCTCAAGAGGTGTGAATCAAGGAGCTCGTACAGAGGATTGTTGAAGTCAAGGGAGTGTACCTTATTTTGAGGTGAGTTGGGTGAGCTATATCTCTCATATAAGATTAGGACATCCCAAGACATACATGATGACTTGTATGTGAATTTTGAACCTAGGTAATGAATAGTAGAATTGAATCTCAAATAGATGCTAGTATACTTGTGTATTTAATAAATGACATTGTTTTGAAACTGATGTTTTTATTACATATTTTGAGAAATAATATTATTTTCAACAAACATGCACTTGAAGTGCAAAGGACAATGTTTTATTTTCTGAAAATACATTTTTAAGCAACTTTGCATTTGGAGTGCAAAAGATGACTTTTATTGCATGAAATAATGTTATGGAATTTACATATGCTTAATCGAGTCATGTATGTATTCTTTTTTGTTTTAGAGCCATGACAACATTCCATTTTATCGATTGGGCTGATAAATAGAAGCATGATACTTTACTTGATTTTTGTACTTAATATTTATATATGATTTTTTTGTGATTGGTGAGAAAACGATTGGCCAATTGTGTGCTAGGCATAACAGATTTAGTAACCCCCATATCTTTGATGTCGATACATAAAAGTCAAATTCCCGTATCAACACCTTTATACGGGACTTGCGGGTGATTCCAAAACTTATACCTAAGGTCTAGACATCGATGAAGTCATCACTTAGGGTCATGAAGCTCTTGTTGACTGTAGTTTGGACTCACCATGGATGAAAGTCGAGTTAACATCGGGAATCAGTGGATGTACACATTAGTTTGACCAACTAGTGGTGACACATATAATTGTTTTGGCATATTCTGAGATTTTTTTTAGCGAGATTTGATTTATACATGTGATGTTTTTATGTTTTAATATACTAGAACTATAATTTATATTCGTTGGATGAGTGATTAATAGGCTAGACCTATATGGTTCCTAACCAGTATACGTTGAGTCATAAGCTAGGCCTATGTGTTTCTATATGATGCATGTTCACTTTATAGGTTATCGATACCGTCTTGGTGTGAATTTAGTTCTATTTGCAATATATGTTTTTCCTGCTTTCTGAGTATATAGTTTACTCACCCCCATCTACTTTCCAACCATGTAGATTAATTTAGTGAGCTTAAAGCTCTGTGTGGATCATGCAGTTTTTATTGACATTTTTGGGACATTACCGCACGTTGGTAGTCTCTGTTTATACTATTTTTTATATAGTGGCTCATGAATTGTTTTATTAGATTGGTTATGTTGAGAAGCTATATGATTGTATAAATTAGCTCTTGACTTTCTTATAGTTTGTAAAAGACCTTTTGTATGAACTTTTGGTATTGTTATTGAGATTGCTTTTGAGTGGACTTAAAAGTCTAGAAGTTGTTGTAGAATTTTAATGTGAATATAAAAGTGCGTTTAAAATTGTTTGCAAATGTTTGATTGAGTTTTGGGATTTTTAAAATAAAACCATTATGCTACCCAAATTTTTCAAGAAAAGGGAGAGATATTTAATTAGCCTTGCATAGTCAAATTAAGGATACCATGAGTGTCCTTAGCCTGGATATGTGGCAGTTGTCATGTGCCTGATATGGTACCAAGTCGTAACCATTAAGAACTTCAGATTTTTCCTTAAGCAAGAACACGTAACCAATAATTATTAGTAAAAGCCAAAAAATATCAAGAATTGCGTAATGTAGCTATATAGAGTCCACTGATATCTATATGTATGAGGTCTAACAAGCCAAATGCTCGAGTTGACCCCTTTTTCTTTATTTTGATCGACTTACGTTTGCAACAGTCAACATGTTTCTAGATCATCAAAATCTAAAGTTGGGAGAATTTTTTCCTTTATCAATCTCTCAAGTCTATCTATGGAAATGTAGCCTAATCATTTATTCCACAATATGTATGACTTTTCCTTTATCAAAGGACTCTTTGAGTAATAGGTTCAGCAATATGTGAAGAAGCATAAATCTCAAGAGGGGTAAGGCACATTCTATATAATCCATATGATTGTAAATAACAACTGTACAATTGAAGCTTTAATTATAAAACTTTAACTTTCTTTATCAAAAATTAATACAAAAATCAAATATAAAATATGTCATGTAAAACCACAATGGACCTTGTAGCAAGGTTCACTATAGATATTACATTCACTTCTTTATTATTTCCAACCATCATTTTCTCCTCCTCCTTAGTTGACTTTCTCCTGGATCTGAATCCTTTTATTATGGAGGCAACATTATTAGATGCTCCACTATCTAGCCACTAAAACTAGATTCAAAAATTGATAATCCAAGGAGTTACCTGACGATTTTTGTCTTTCCTTCCAAGCCTTATAGCTCTAGCAATCCTGCTTTTTATGTCCCTTCCTTTTATAGAAGAATCACCTTATATTCTTTATGTCCACAGGACTTTTACTAGCACTAGATTGACTAACATCAACATGTGGAGAAGATTTAAACTTTTTACCTTTATACCTTTGGGGCTTAACCTTCTTTTCTTCCTTAATGGTTAAGGACTATTTGAGGAGTGTTCTTTCACTTCTCCTCCTTTACAACACAATGGAAAATCTAAACATTGAAGTCCTATTTCTCATCCTATGAGTAATATGTTGTCACCAAAATATAAAATCTAGAGGGAGTGTGCTTAGAGCCTGGTGAACTATGCAGACATCAAAAAGAGGAATATTCAGCGCCTTCAACTTGGTCTGGAGATGGACCATTCTTGATATGTATCCCTTACTCCCCTTTCTCAAGTGTATCGTATAGAGAATAATTTTTTTAATAGGGAACTTATCTCAACATTGGTTGAGACCGTGTACCTCTGGAAGATATTATTAAGAAACTCCCGCGCTTTGTTTGTCTCCAAAATTCCATTAAGAAAATAGTCAGATATGGATCTCTTAATGGTCATGCAATATAATCTGTTTGACCAATCCCTGGCTACATATGCTATTTTATTATCCCTCAAGCTACTGGATGTAGGTGGAGATGACCTACCCATACGAATGGCCATGTCAATATCTGCTATCTCCTTTTGCAATCAATAAGTCCTCTATCCACTTCTTCAAATTGAAACCAATGAATGGTGACACTATATTTGTTGACTGAAAAGGTGATTACAAAATGATAGTGTAAAGATCAACTTAAATGCAAGATAACAAAGATATTTAAAGCCTTAAAATAGTATCTGTACTGAGAATCTGATTACACATATTATAAAACACCTATGGGTTTAATACATATTACATGCAATTAGACCTCCACATAAAAGTGACTAGAATATACACTATCAATTCTCATGACAATACTACCTATGGGCGAATAGATCATTTAAGCAATGACTTTCATCCATATACTGCCTTTTATGCACATCTCAAAAATCCTATATAAGGCCAACACCTGTGGGCAAAACAATTGAACATAAGGCCAGAGACATTTCCCAATTTGCAAGCAGAACAATTCAAAATACTAACTCGAAAGGTCACTATGGTGACTACATTCTCATCAGTACCTAAAAGGTCCACAAACATAAGGGATACACCTATATGTTATCCTCACATTCTGTATGGGCATACGATATGTAATAATATACCATCAATAAATGCAAAACCTAGATGCACGTTCCCATTATCACATATTAGTGCTAAAAACATTATCTTTAAATTTTATCTGAGACTTTTATCATAAAAAATCTCAATCAGAGCGATTACCATGCATTATCGAACACTAAACCTATCACATGAGACACGAAAACCTCAAGTATCTCCCTCATGTTATGTTTGTAGCATAAAAATTCACTCAAAACTAGATTTAGAATGCCTTATTCCCTTTTTCTATAGTGAAATTACCAATGTAATAAATCCAAAAAATTAAGAACTCACTTTATGAATTTTCCGGACCCTAAAAATTGACCCAAAATAACCTGAGACATCTTTATAGGAATTCTAAAATTTTTGAGTTATTTTATCCTTTAGTGTGATGATGTCAACACTGTGTCAACATAATGGTGTCAAGCACGGGTGGGCACGGGATGAGCGTGCAGCGTACATGCTAGGTGCAATGAGGCACGTGTTTAATGCGCACCAACGCACCCATGCACCCACTGATAATGGTGCACGCATCACACGCGGAACATGTTGTCCATCCCTCAAATGGCAACGTGTTTGTCAGACTCAGTGCCAATGGGAGGTTACTGTGTGTCGTGCATGTGCCACATGCATTGATCATCGTGTATGATGATGCATCGGGCATCTAACTAGTAAGAACAATACGTAAGCCCACCTGTGGGCAGAATAACCAATCATAAGACCAGAGGCATCGTCCAATATGCAAGCAGAACAATTCAAAATACTAACTCGAAGGGTCACTGTGGTTACTACATTCTCATCAGTACCTAAAAGGTCCAAAAACATAAGGGATACACTTATATGTTATCCTCACATTCTGTATGGGCATACAGTATGTAACAATATACCATCAATAAATGCAAACCCTAGATGCACGTTCCTATTATCACATAGTAGTGCTAAGAACATTATCTTTAAATTTTATTTGAGACTTTTATTAGGATAAATCGCAATCAAAGTGACTATCATGCATTACCGAACACTAAACCTGCCATATTAGACATGAAAACCTTAAATATCTCCCTCATATCAAAATTGTAGCACAAAAATTCTCTCAAAACTAGCTTTAGAATGCCTTATTCCCTTTCTCTATAGTGAAATTACTAATGTAGTAAATCCAAAAATAATAATAACTCTTTTTATGAATTTCTTGGACCCAAAAATTGACTCAAAATAACTTGAGACATCTTTATAAGAATTCTAAATTTTTTTAGTTATTTTATCCTTTAATGTGATGACGTCAACATTGCATCAGCACAATGGCGTTAATCATGGGTAGGAGTGGGATGACCATGCAGTACACACGCCAGACGCAACAGAGCACGTGCCTAGTGCACACCCACACACCCATGCACCTATTGATAATGGTGCATGCATCACACGTAGGACATATTGTCCATCCCCCAAATGGTAACGCACTTCTCAGAATCACTGCCACTGGGAAGTTACTATGCATCGTGCACGCGCCACATGCATTGACCATCATACATGATGATGTGTTGAGCATCTAGTTGGCACGCGCAATGCACAAGCCCACATCACTTACCACCTAGCATCACTGTTCACCAATCAGGTGCGCCTGACATCCTCTGGCACTAACACCATTCTAGGTGATTTTTGGTGAATCCTAGCCTAGTTTTTAAGGCACTGAGGCTCGTTTTCAACCTAATTTTCAAAGCTAACCTAATTTAGCATACATTCAAGCATCAATATGTAAGAAAAAAATTGAAAAACAAAATTTTATCCTCCGAAACCCTTATGGAGAAAAATAAAAATCCTTCGTTTTTAACTACCTTATCATGTAACTGCTCTAATAAATTTATAAAATTTAATATAAGCCTTAGTTACATGCCTTGAATCGAAAGTGAAAGGGAAATAAGGAAAAAATGCAAAAAATACTTGATTTTGGTTTAATGGCTTTGAACGAGCTTTTTGAGGCTGAAACAAGTGCAAATCCACTGGAACCTTCACAGGATCTACTCACCAGAATGTGTTCAATGTCTTTCTATAGTTTTCTCAAAACGTGAATTGTGTGTATTTACTTTTTGCCATAAAAATTTATGAAAAATTCATATAAAAAATTTTCATAAACAAATCAATAATAGTAAAAAAAGTATAGAAAGAGAGAAAAAATTAATTTATAATGATTTGATCAAATAGCTCTTGGCTAATATCTAATCCTCAAACTATCCTTAAGAATATAATATATTTTCTTGTTAATATGAGAAAAGCAATCCTCTATACAATATCTTGGTCACAAACAAAGAGAAATCTTTATAATCATCTTATTTTATCACAAATGAAGAGTAACTTTTTTTACGAATCTTATTCAAGTTAAAAAGGATCCTTCACAAAATGTATTACAAGAAAATTTCCTAATGACAATAAATATATAACTCAAAATTCATTTTCTTAATCACATCAATGAACTTACATAATCAACACTTGCACTTCATAAACCCTTAAGGCTCTTAACAACTCTCTAGTATATATAAGATTGTTCTCACAATTTATATATGATATATTTACACTTGATCGGCGGCTTATCGTTCAATTAAAGAATTGATCCTCGGAAGCCGGTCAAATAAAATTTGTACCAAGGATTGCA
>JANJEY010000007.1:27606388-27621683 GCA_024703695.1 Erythroxylum cataractarum
TTCACCAAAAATTTTAAAATACCCAAAATATTACCCAAATTGCCAAATCACATTTTAGTCGCATTAATAACTCAATTTTACCCTAAAAATGTCATGAATGCATGTACAATCATATCAATGTGCAAAAATGTGCATGTCATATTTAGCATAAACATGAATTGAACTTTCTAATTTCTCAATTATTTCTCGTAATACACAATTCAAGTCTCATCAAGGGTAACAGGATGTTACATGCTTTATGGTTAATAATGTGAGGTATCCTTTTACTCAAATTCTTGTGGTGATAATGATAATTATGATATTAAGTTTTATTGTAATGAGTTTGTAGAATATTTAGAGGCCACAGGAACGAAAAGAAAAAATGTGTTTGCCAATTATAAAGAGATTTAAGAACTCTTAAAAACATGTATAATTGAGAATGAGAAAATTATAATAAGATGTGCATAATATGATAAAATCTAAGAATGTAGTTACTGCCAACGATAATGAATGTAACTCATTGAATAAAAATGAGACATCAACGAAGAAGATAATAATTTGAAATAGCATAATGAAATCCCAAAAGTGCTTACATGATAAGTAAAAACTTGGTTATGCTTATACAAGTTCATTACTCAATGAAAAAACAAATTTTTTGAAGGAAAATCATGTTTATAATAACAAACCATTGCTTGAGTTATAAGATAAGCATATAACATTCAATTTTTTATATGAAATATTTAATGCGCTTGCATCATATTCTCAGTCTTAAGGTAAAAAAGAAATTTCATGTAATTATTTATGGTTCCTATTCTAACAAGAAGATATGGTTAACAAGGAAAAAAATAAGTACATTTTTTCATACAAGGCTATCCCAAAAGAGTATGCAATATGCTTTTCATTAATATATTTCTCTTTTAGTATTAAAATGAAATGAAATAAGCTCATTATCATCCAAGGCCTTATGAGAGACAAAGAAGTATGACGTGGTTAAAATCATCATAAATCAAACTTTTATAAAAGGGCATGCCATATGCTAAATCATATATGTTAAATTAAGAGAAGTCACAATCCATGTTTTGATGATACAAAATATTAATACTTAATTATCTAAATCATAATGATTTTTTTTGTCTTGTAGGACCATAATAGGTATCATTAGTTGAATATTCATAACCGGTATCACCTTATTGATATCATATAAAGATATCTCCTTTAGTTTATTTTAAATGAAAAACCATCAAGATTCCTCCAATGAGCAAATTAAGGAAATTGATAACAAAAGACATTTTGTTGAACCAAATAAGGAAAAAGAAGATAACCAATGGTGGTATGTAAATGGAGTTATATATTTTCTATTATAATGATATACTTTGGGGGAATAAAAATATATTGATCTTTAAATTAGGATATTAACTATTTAAAAATTGTTCATTTACTTGACAAGCATTTTACATATACTCTTTTCCTAAATAATATAATTTTTAAAAAGTAAAAGAAGGAAGTTATTAATATTTCTCTTTTCTTTTAGATATTTATATATTATATACTCTTGCTAATTTTGACCAAAAGGGGGAGAGCATGGTGGTATTGAAACTTGATCATTTATGTTATATGAATTAAGTGTAAGCCAATTCAACATATATTTAACAATAATATATGTTATAACGACATACCATCTGCTATTGATGATTTTGCTTAGAAAGTTTGCGTTTTGGAATTATTCTAAGTCCTCAATTCTAAGATTGATAGTGTATATTTTCAGAAGAGAAAAAGGAACTTAGGGCCCTAACAGTTTGAAAGAAAAACATATATCAATGTGCTCCCATCAAGCACATTGACAATTACCAAAAAATAGGACATTCATATCCATTAACTACAAACTTTGGACCATTTATGGGTATTAAACCAAAATATGAAAAATTCTCACATTCTCCCATTTGGCCTGTACGTTTAACTTGATATCAAATCCTAATATGATCAAAATATAATATATGAATCATGGTAATAGGCCCTCTAATAGTTGAATATTATCTTCCATGTATTACAATATACCATATTTTGTATCAACCTGATGTGGTAACATTACTTAATAAATAAACCCTATGTTTATTCCAAATTCAAAATAATCAATTTTCTCAAAATTCAATAACCTGCACCATAATATGAGAACATATTATACGAATTTCATGAAAAAAAACATTGTCTATACAATAAAAATATATAATGGAACCCAATTCCATTATAACAACATGATCCTTAGACTTCATTGGTGACATGTCTTTTGTTAAAAGATCAACCATCAATTCAGTGCTAACATATTCAATGACCATTTTCTTTTTCTTAACACATTCCATTATAGTAAAAAACTTTATATCAATGTCTTTACTCTGACTGTCACTCTTGTTGTTTTTAGCCAGAAAAGCAGTTAAATTGTCACAATATATTCTCAATGACCTAGAAATGGAATCCACGAGTCTAAGCCTATATAAGAAAATTTTTAGTCATACATCATGTGATGTAGCCTCAAAATAATAAACAAACTCAGTCTCTATGGTGGAAGTAATAGTCAAAGATTGTTTGGCACTCCTATAACATATGACTCTATGGGCAAACATGAAGATAAAACCTGATGTTGACTTTTGTGAATCAATATACCCAACAAAATTCGAGTATCCTATTACCTCTATATTGTTGATTCGTCTATACATAAGCATACAATCTTTGGTCCCCGAAAGGTACCTTAATACTTTATTTGCAACTCTCCAGTGATCTAATCATAGGTCACTCTGATATCTACTTGCTATTCCAACAACAAATGCAATGTTAGGTCTTTTACAAACCTGAGCATACATTAGGCTTCTGACTACAGAAGCTTGTTCCCTTTCAAAATCACTTTTTGAGCATTGGTCCAAATTGATCCTATCACCTTTCACAATGGGAGCTACAGTTGATGAACAATCTTTCGTTTAAAATCTCTCTAAAACTTTATTAATATAGGTTTCTTGAGACAAAATCAAAATATTATAGAATTTTTCTCGATAGATATTAATACTAATAATATAAGATGCATCATCCATATCTTTCATTTCAAAATTCTTAGAGAGAAATTATTTCACGTCATACACAAAACCCTATCATTGGTTACAAGTAATATATCATCCACATATAATATAAGAAAAGAAATTTTATTCTTGCTAACCTTCTGGTATATATATTGATCCATGATATTTTCTTCAAAATCAAATGATGAGGTAACGTCATGGAATTTTATATACCAATAACTAGATGTTTGTTTAAATCCATATAAGGATCTTTGAAGCTTCCAAACCAAATTTCACCATTATTAGAGGAAAATCCTTCTGGTTGTTTCATGTAAACTTTTTCCTTTAACTCACCATTTAAGAAAGTTATTTTCACATCTATTGGATGCAATTCCATGTCAAAATGAGCAACCAATACCAAAATTGTTGGCCCCTGAGCTTTTTTTCTTTGTCTTAATGAATAAGCATGATTTAAATAATTTTTAAGGTTTTGATAGATTAAATTTTTTTATCTAATTATTATGTCAAAGTTAGTAGGATTTGTTAAATGTGTAAGTAGAATTAAAGTGTTAAGGTTGTAAGAATGTTTAAGGGTATTTTTGGCAAGACACTTAAGGATAAAGAACTTAAGGCATATAAGGAAGGGTAAAATGGACATTATACACTCATTAAGGGCAGGATTGGAAGAGGAAAAATGTGGTATTACATTTAAGAGAAGGAGAAAACATGAATTGGGAGAGAAGAAGAGAAATAAGAAAGAGAAAGAAGAGAGACATTTCGATGGTTGAGACAAAAGAAGAGAAAACAAGGTAGGGTTTCAATTTTCTTGGCCTTCAAGAGAGATTTTGAGGTTGTTCAAGAAGGAAAAAAGGTAGAGGAAGAGAAGAGCTTCCATTTGAGCGAAAGATCTCGTCACTTGGTAAAGAATCAAGGAAATCAAGAAAGACAAGAGGAGCAAGAGAATAGACATTTTGAGCATGCCTATAAGCAAGGAAATCAAGGTTGGTAGATGATTATAATAGAGTAAATAAGCTACTACATGTTTTCTTTAAATCAAGAAAGTTTAATGATTTTAATTGCATCATAAGTGTTGCATCTATCGCTTCTTGAATGAATTGAAAATCTGTTATATGTTTGATATGTGAAAAAATTTTGAAAATAAATTTTTGTGAAAAGATATATGTTTATGGAATCATGGTTTCAGAAGTATTTTTGAAATATCTCATGTCTATGAAAAGTCAAGATTAAAAAAAGAGCCATTTTGGGTAATATGTTTACAAGTATATGAAATCAAGTTTCCATGAATGTGCCATTTGGGCGAATGGTTTCACTTCATGAATTAATGTTATGTGAGTTTGGTGTAATCCATTCAAGAATGTCACGTGCACGTTGATAAAAGCTTCTCCTGCCTGCCCATTAATGGCACGAAGCTCCCTCATGGACTCCCTCAAGTTTACGACTACACAAAACCACTAAGTGGGATTGCAATAGTGCATCAAGTTTACGACTACACAGGACCATTATGTGAAAATGTGTAGTTTGACATGTTTATGGATTTACACAAACCATTATGATGTGCTTATGTGCTTATGTGCTTATGATCTATGAACAAGTTTGATGTATTCATGTTTTATGGTTTGTAAATTTGACTACATGATAAGAATTTGAGAAACATGTGTTTTTCTATGATAAGTAAATGTTTTCAAAGGTTTTGCTTGTTTTTCTATTATTAACACTTACTCACGAGTTTTCAAGCTCACCCCCTTTTATCCCATCTCTAGGTAATAGCTAAGAGATCAAGTGATCAAGGGCCTAAGGGAATTTCTCCAAATTCTTAATTTTTACTTTGAATTTATTTTGGGAAAGCAAGAAGTTTGTTTGTTCAAGGATCTTTTGTAATTTGAAATTTTGAGATGATGATGTAATGTGGCTTGGAATGCCATAAAAGATTTGTAAACTTTATTCTTTTGATGTTAATGAAATGTGAATGGTGTATGGATGATGAGAGCTGAAATTAGACATACGTGAAGAAGTAATCAACTTGAGTTAATGATTTTGGAACATAAATCGTTGATATATATATATATATGTATATATATGTATGTATGTATGTATGTATGTATGTATGTATGTATGCATAAGTGAGATACTATAGAAAGAAAGATAGGAATTATGATTGATCAGATGTAGTTAAAGATGATGAGACAAATGGGTTGAGATTTTAGAGTTTAATGAAATCATTTTGGTAGCTGAATGGCTATGCTTAGGACATTCTAGGTTTGTACAGTGCAAAATTTTCAATATTCTATAAGGGAAAAATCTGCGTTCTGACTTTAGGCCAAAATCTGGATTGATCTAGGATGAATTTTGATAAGTTGTCTTCATAAATTTATAGCTTGTCTTTCTAGCTTTTCAACATTATAAAGTATGAAATTTTTAGATATCGGAGTCAAAAGTTATGGTCCTTATAAGTGGAGATGCTCAGAAGTATGGGATGTATAGTTTGGTGATGACGTATCGTCTGATGATGACCTATCGTCTAGTGAGGACGTATCGTCTGATGAAGACCTGTTGTCTAGTGAGGACGTGTCGTTTAGTGAAGACGCTTCATCTGGTGAGGACGTATCGTCTAGTGAGGATGTTTTATCTGGTGAGGACGTATCATCTGGTGGTGATGTATCTTTTGGCGAGGACGAATCGTTTGGTGATGATGTATCGTCTGGTGACGTCATATTGTTTGATGATGACATCATATCGTATGGTGCACTGTTCATCTGATCCTATCATATGGTCCCATTTTTAACCCTGTATACTATCAAATTTGTTTTCAAGGTCCTCATAAAAATTGTAGGTCTTGAAGTTCTCTTTCGAATCCTCTAAGAATGACCTTGATCTGACATCTCTAGTGAAAGTTATGCCAATTGTTCCGAGGTAGGTACAATATGATTAAGGACAAGAGCATGGTTGACTCTTTTGGTTATAACTTCATAACTCGACCTCTAAATGAAGTGATTCTTGAAAGAATAGATTCCTAATACCTTTTTTACCTCTCGTAAAAATTAGCAGCATTCCAAATTGATTGGAAAAAAGTTTTGATTGAAGGAAAGTGAAGGAATTTGTTGGAATAGTATGAACTGGTGTTATTTTATTGAATATGCTTCGACATTTTGAATATATTTGGAGCTGTAGGGTTCCAGCTGAGATGATTTTTTAATGTGGAGTAAACTAAAGGTGTAGGTTTACAAATTATATGAAGAGGTTGAATTCTGATTCATCCTTTAAGATGTTTAGCATCTGGATGGAAGTTGAGCACAGAATATTTGCATTAGCATAATAATGATTCGAAAAATAGGGCCCAACACTTACAGTATCAAAGAATGAAGATAAACCGAGGATGACTAATGACAGTTAATTGAAATAACCATACATAGTAACAAGTACAAGATCACGATTTTAGGACATCCCAGTTGGGCTCCAGAATCGGAATCCAATAGTTATGATATCAAGGCAAGAGTTGGGTTCCAGAATCAGTGCCCAACACTACTAATGTCGCTAAGGATAAAAAAAATAGTAGTAGTATGCTTTGTTATCATCAGAACTACAAGTTATAACCTTACTTGGTCTAATAATCTTCTCTTTTTTAATGATGACACATTATTTGGTGATATTGAGGAACATAAATGACACTGGTTAAGTTCTATATGCTAAAGCAATATATAATGCATGTTCTCTCTTAATTTGTGTGATATAAAATAACCAATGTTCAATATCATATACTCTCCATTTTTTTCAACATTAAAAAGGTTTTATATGAAATACAAATATATAAGCATTTAAAAAGTTTATAAATAAATACCCTCTCTCCATTTTCAAAACCTATTATAACGGTAAAAAATAATGCAAAGTACTTTCAAATAGATGAGCATTTTTCTAGAAAAATTGTGTACTAATTTAAAGATCAACAAAATTTTCTCCTCCTCTGAACATGTAACAATTATTTCTTCATGTGGTTTGTAGAACATTTGGATCTCATGCCAAATGAGGGAGGAGGAATCATATTGGAAGAATAATAGGAGAGTAGTTAAATTGTAGAGGATCCAAGTAAGGAGCCCCTCTCTTGAAACGGCTAGGCAACTTGCCCCCCTCCAATTGATATATGATCTAACTGGAAAGTCCTCGTGGAGCTAAGCCTATTGTCTTTCTTTATGAAAAGCTTTAACTCAATATAAACAATGGAGTTTTTAAAATCATTTTATTAAAAATGTATACAATATAACGATTGTATTTTGATATTCCCAAAATTTTGAAAGTTCCTTTAAAAGTTTAAAACATTTCTATATTCACACCAAACTCTCCACTACAAATTTTGGACTTCAAGTCCACTCATAAGCAATCTTAATAATTAAATCAATTACGTTTAAAAAGGCTAAAAACATATTTATGCATTTAATTTAAAAATATTTACATTCATGCATTCTTTACATAATATTACATTCAAAACATATTCATGAATATGCAATAGTTCCCAAAAGTATTTATATGGCAATAATGCCTACACAACAACATGTGACGAAACTAGCTACTCCAAAGGCGGAGTTCCTGCTATTGAAACCCTGAGCATACACCTGGGAGGTTTTATTTTAAAAACAGAAAATAGAATGTGAGTTAAATGAGCTCTATGAGTGTTAGAATTTCTATTCAAATTACGATTAACAATTTAAAACTCCTGAAACAAATTCATTTCATTTAGTATAATACAATGCTAATAAAAAAACATAGATGTTTCCTGAAACCATATTTCTTAAACTGCTTTTAAAGCAAATAGTGGCAGCATTATTGTTGTCATGAACTTTCTTATATAACATACCCCACCATTGATTTCTTTACCATATGGTATCCTTACGCATCAAGTTATAGAGCTAGTTTTGCATCGCTTACCCCCGACAAGTTAGCCACTTGTTACAGAGCTGGTTCTACATTGCTTACTTGTATTCTATTAACCATTATACACCAGTAGTTACAAAGTTAGTTCTACATCGCTTACCTGTAACAATTTTTCTAGCATTATATACACTCTATACGCGCAGAGGGTGACTCATTAGACTATTGACAGATATAATACTACCCGCTGTTAATAACTAACACCTCCCAGACACTACCATACATGATCAAAATACTTTGACCAGTACAATAACATGTATAAAACGTAACGGAGTACCATAAGTTTAAAAAATCATTTTTCTTAATACCTTAACTCTTGGCATATAATTTAAACCACTTAGTAAATAAAGAGAAACTCATGCATTTACAACTCATATCATTTTCAAAATCAATTATGTGAGGATTTTACATTAATAACAATACTAATAAAACTCATAATTATACAATTTAACATATCATTTAAAATCACATGTCATTAATTCTTTTGCAAAGAATTTATTCATATAAAAAATTAAAATACACTCACTGTTTTGCAAATTTATCTTCAAGCACACTCACTCGTTCTATGCATCTCCTTTACTTATAGAAAATCTATTTCGTTTAAGCATTTATTTCCAAATTCAGAAATAAGGCATTAAAACTATATTTTTTGTTTTAACCCAATTGGAGATTAGTATTTAATCACGTAACAAATAAGTTAATCATATTTTTGCTTTAACTTTTGTAAGCTAATTTATTATTCTCTCTTTCAAAATCTAACTACAAAAAATTACTTAAATGTCATCTTTTACCCAGTCTAACTTATCAGTTTCTTCAAAACACCATCTCAACCAATTATTCATCATTATGGTTGAATATGTAATGCTGTTAACTTTTTCCATTTGATTTTTCACATTAACAACCTTAAAATTTGAGCTTAAATACACCATAAGTATAATCAAACTTCAACAACTCACACCAACATCTACAGTTTCTCTTAAGGTCGAATTGTCCTCACCACGCCCGCACACACACACATATTATCATTTTCTCTTCAATTTTCAACACAATTCACCCAAGATCAATGCCAAACGTTATCCAAACACGTCAAACTAAAAATTACAATTTTACTCCAACTATTTTCTATCTTGGCCAAATATAATACACATAAATTATACTTCTATTTTCTTAACATATCATATCATAAATACATGTTTTAAAACCTATAACATTATTCCATTCATATAATATCATCCCTAACTATTTAATCACAAAAATCCTCAAATTTACATAAACTTCTCCTAGTCTAAATTCATCATTTAAACCACCAATCAATTTCATTTTTATTTTCAACACACTAATTAGCTTCCTACATATATGAATTCAAGTCCAAACACATAAAATGAAATCAAACCAATTCTAAACCAATTATTTTTCATTTCTTTACTTCATTAGCATCAAAACCATGTTATAAACATCATAAAACATCAAAATAGAATTTTGAATCATATCACACTAAAAACCCTATCCATAGTCGATTCTTTCAATCTTGATTTCTTAGTTTACTTTCTTGTTTTCAACCCTTAAATGTTCAAAGCTTAATATCTACTCCATGGCAAGTCAAAAACCATCATTGAATTCAAATAAATCCATCCCACTCAAAAACCTACAAAATTAGTAGCTTAAACTAGAAAGAACTTACCACTTTTTCTTTCAATCTCTTGGGTAATTGGTAAGCACCTATATTTGATCAAGACTTCTCCAAATCATACTCCAAATCCATAAAAAATGACAACCTTCTTCGTCTTCTTCTTCTTGTACAAAAGCCACCTTGGTCTCTCTTCTTTTGTTTTTTGTTTTTGCTTTTTATGTCTTAATTTTTGCTTTTTATACTCTTTAGTGAATTACACATGTCATCTTCTAATTGGTCATCTCTAATGACTCATCACCATTCAATTAATGATTGTTAACCCTTAAGAAAGCCACTAACTGGTCATTAAGTGCAACTCATTAATCCACTAATAGTATGTTATACAAAAAGACCAAAATGCCCTTTAATGAATTTAATTCACCTACTAGCCAAATTAAATTTCAAAAATATTCCACATCTGTCTTATCATCAAATTGACCATGAAATACCCTAATTAGGGTTAATATTTATTGATTGGATGTTTTAAAAAAAATTGTATGTGTTTAAAATCATCAATATACATTATTTTCTGAAAAGAGCATTTTAATCCCAAACTATCGCAACTCCCAAAATCCATCTAATCGGGCTTATTTTTTATTCACTTCATTATCATTATACTTTAATATCTATTTTGGATAATCTTAAAATTTTGATGTTGGATCATAAAAAATCACTATTCAAACGAAAATACTATTCTCCTGGATTCACTATTCATCAAAAATAAAATTTTATATTCAAATGAAAGGAAAAGTTTGGATTTTTACACTAGGAGTTATACTAAGGAGCTGATTCATAAAGCAGTAAAACTAAGAAGACATGTCAAGCTCAATTGGTCATGAGTTAAGAATGGAAATATTAGTTATTTCAATCTCATATCGTAGATATGTTAATTTTGTTTTCAACTGAAGCTTGCTCAATTATTCTCTAGTCTTTTGAATTGGGCGAGAGATAGATTGTAATTTACTTATTCTTGATTTAATTAATTCAATTTACTTGTTAGAGAAAAACAATGATATTTTCCCTCAAATATGTATGTCAAGTCAATATGCTCAAATCTTATCAATGTAAAATCAAGTGTAAACCTAATTTTATGTATCATCAAATGTTACCTAATTTTTCAAACCATATTATATATATATATATATAGCATACATATATGTACGTAGATATGTGTGTATGTGTGTATCTTACTTAGATGTAATGACAATTAAGATTGCTACTTTAGATGTGTGTGTGTGTGTGTGTGTGTGTGTGTGATGGCAGTTTAAAGTGCTACTTTAGATATATTAAGGATAAGAAGCTCTTCTTACATGATTGTGAGACCTAGTAAATCAGACCTAGTAAATCAATCAACATAAAATATATACTTTTAATGAAAATTTGTCCTATATTGATTACAAAATTACATTTTGCTTATATGATATCCTATGATGATTGTAAGCTTGTTTTATTGTATTCTTATGATAAAAAGGTCTATATGAAAGAGAATAATATTACATACTTAATTGATGTGGTGATGTATGAAAATAACCTCAATTTTTACCTTATGAACATTTAGAATATGAACAACATATAAATGCATGAAATATCTTTTTACCCTAAGACCTTGAGGATGATGCATGAGCATTACATATTTATGTCTAGAATTGAAAGGTGTATGCTCATGTGATGACTTAGGCGGTGGTACTTCATGTAAATGATTGTTCTTTATAAAAACTTTTTTAGTATTGAATGACGTACTTTTGTAAGTGATACCAATCCAATAGTTATCATTAGAGATCTTTTTGGGCTTCAAGCATGATATTTATTTTTTCATTATCCATGATGAATTTAGACAATGACTCTCTGAGGTTATTGATATCCTTCTTAAATACCTCATTTTCTAGCATGATTAAGAATATGAAATTAAATTGTGATAGTATGATTATTATCTATGACAATGATCATGACCATACAATTAAATTATATCATATCATACATATCATATTTTAATTTGTAATTCTCAATCATGCATGCATCTAAAAGTTTTTAAACCTCTTTATGCCTGAAAGATAATATCTTTGTTTTCAAAATCCTTGTATTTAGATATTCAACAAGTTCTTTATAAGGTAAAATATCATCAATATCATTATTATTAAGATAGTTGAACTAGATGATATCTCATCATTATTTTCACAAAGTATATGTTAGTCACCTTATTATTCAATTCTATACTTCTGAAATTACTTGTATCATCCTATGTGATCTTTAATTTTCTCTTCTTTCTTTTACATTCTCCTTCTTTCTACTCCATTTTTTATTGCCATTTAGATTCTCATCAAGCTAATTATTATTAATATTAATATCATTATCAACAATATCATTATGACGATCACTAACATATGTGAGATCAAGTATGTGTCAAGTATCTTGAGCATTTTGATACATTAAAACTTTACAAAGCACATTTATAGCTAATACATTGAATAACAAGTGCATTGTGCTACTATTTAATGAAATGAGTTTACTGTCATTCACGTTCCACTCACTGCTTTTATTAATCTCACATAGACAAAATCTTCAATCATAAAAATGACGTTCATCCTAGTTCTTCAAAGTAAGTAATCCTTTTTATTGAAAAAATATAGTAATATTAGGCTAAAAGTATGATTTATACCTCAACGTTTCATAAAAAGTCTAAGTAAGGCCTTATTGTTATCTCTAGTACCACTGTGTATCCTAATGCTGCTAAAATATGATTTATTTTACCCTAATGTTACTAAAATAATACTCATTGAATTTTGAAGTGATAACAAAGATAACGGTAAAGGTTTATTAAGACCTTTTGTAAAATATTAAGGTGAAAATCACACTTTTAACTAATGTTTAAAGAAATTATTTTAAGATCAATTCAATTCCTAGTTGGTCCAAATTGCATAGTTGTGATATTACATAGGCGAAATTTATGACTCATGTACTAAAAGTTGCCGAAAACTTAACTCAGTTAGGATTTAGGGCACTACAGTACTATTTTGAAAATGTTAAGATGTAACATGATACCATAGATAACAGCAAGGACTAACTTAGACTTTTTAAGAAATATTAGAGGACAATTCATACTTTTTGCCATAATATTAATATCTTAACCATCTTAGCTAAAAATTTATTCAAATTGTTTTGTAGTGAACTTTTTTTAAATTTCATTAAAAAACTATATGCAATAGATGAGACACTTTGAATCAATTACGAAAATTCATTTAAAAGCTATATTGTGGCAAACACTCTCGAGATGGCATACGTGAAGCAGGTGAATTATTTGTGTTTGTTTTTTCCTATTTCTAAACCAGTGAATGGTTAATGGTAAATTCACAATAGATAATAAATTCATAAAAAACGTAATAATAGCAAAAGAGAGTAGGGAAAAAGAGATAAAATTGTTGTATAGTTGCTCAACCAAAGTGTCATCGACTTACATCTACTTCTTAATCCCCATTTGTAAATTTATTCACTTTTTCCTTTAATTCTCCATACAACATCTTATTTTACATGAGCAATGAGAAATGCTTAACAATCATTTTACTTTGTCACGAGGGAACAATAACCTTTTACGGATGTTGTTCAAGGTCAAGAGGAGTCCTCGCAAACCATACTCAAGTGTTTTCCCTAATGATATTAATTATACAACTCAAAAACTTATTTTCTTGATCACATTAATGAACAAAGGTTCTGTATACATTATGTAATGCACACTCTAACCTCTTAAAGCTATCAACAACTCTCTAAGATGCTTAAGGTTACTCTCACTACTCATATATAGAAAATGAATGAGAATAATAAATATTGTCTATGAGTGAGAATAATAGTTTACAGCCAACTATCTCAAGAACAACAGTGTCATAAGATTTTCTTGAAAATGATACGAAACAAGAAAATTTAAAAAAGCTTTTTCTGCATTTGTTGAAAGCATCTTTTGGTCAATTTGAATCGAAGAAACTACCTGATTAAACCAAATCGGATAAGTTACTGGGACTTATCTAAATTAGAGCTTAGCTTATACTTCGGCCCATTGATCTTTATCTAACATAACTCATATATGTTGCATCAAAATAAAAAAAGAAACGTAAGTCATATATGAACTTGTGCCCTTTAATTGGATAGGCGATCTGACGTTTGTCCAGGGACTGCCACGTTTGACATGTTGAGTGGCTGGGTGTATAGTCACTGTCAATAGCATGCGTCGCAGAATTAGAAAGACGACGTTTCATTAAAAGCAATCATAGTACTGAGTGAAGGACACGTGTCGACTAAGTTTATCTTTGATACCGGCGGTAGTGTGTTTGTTTCCGTTTTTAAACGTGGGAGCCCTTTTTTCTGTTTTCCTTGATTCCAAGTGTTTGACTCACTTTTGTCGTTATTACTGTACCATGTGCAAGTAATAAATCTTTTCCCCAAATAGGTAACAATATAACAGTTCCGTGGCAGAGATCTAATAGAAATATATTATAATTAGGTTTTATGATGCAAATAGCACTATTTTGTAAATGTTAAAGTGCAAATTGGTGCTAATCATGACAATAAGGACTAAATTAGACCTTTTACAAAATGTTTGGAGACGATTTGTACCATTAGCCAAAATTTTACGTGTTTGTTTTGGTTCCATTATTAGATATTTTTTGTCATGTATATTAAAAAAGAAATAATTTATTAAAGATGCTTGATTCTATAGTGTTACCAATTCTTATTTTAAAAAGTTAAAAACTATGAAATACAAAATTTATATTTTACCAATTGTGCTAACTAATTGCCAAAAAAAGAAAAAGTCACAAACGATAGCCGCTCTCTCTCTTTTAGGTCTTGCCTCTCTCTCTCTCTCTACGAGTGCAAGTGTTGGTCTTGTCGTTTATGTGCAAGGTGAGGTCTAGGTATTATTTTTACGTTGGTCTCTCTTAGATTTTCGTTTCAGTTTCATGGATTCAGGATTGCAAAGGCTCTCTATTTGGGAGAAAGACGACAGCGAGTTCGTTGTTTCTCCAGAGGATATTCAGACGGAAGACTTTGATGCGGTTCTTAGGGACGCACGAGGTAGGTTTGTGATTGCTATTTCAGGTTTTTTCCTTGCCCTGTTTGACCCAATTCTTAGCGCAATTATGTCTATAAGGGAAGCTCTTTCTTGGCTAAAAGACTACCAACTTGCTAAGGTCATTGTGGAATTGGATTGTTTGGTAGTTGTCCAATCAATATTATCATTCAAGCGACATTTTCTTCACTTGTCCTTTCAATGGACGCGTAAGATTGCTAATAAGGCGGCTCATGCTTTAGCCAGGGTAGCCTTATTACATGCAAACCCGCATCACTGGACTGATCGTCCTTCTTGTTTAGCCTCCATTTTATATTCAGATTGTTCGGCTTCTGTTTTTGTTAAGGGGGAAAGGCTATTAGGTTCCGGGTGTACAGGGTAAGCCTGTTGGCTTGGGTTAGTATTCTTTGCCTTCCCTACCTTTGTCTGTTTTTTGCGCCAATGTTGATTTTATTCCAAAAAAAAAACTAATTGCCAAAATATAGAACATATTCTTTATCATTCTCATCTCTTCTTTTCTTTAGATTTTTCACTTCTGTTTGCCTTTCTCTCAAATCTTTCCTTTATTTTGGATATTGGAAATGCTTCTTTGCTAATATATTTTAC
>JANJEY010000007.1:27641540-27651737 GCA_024703695.1 Erythroxylum cataractarum
TGACAATAATTTATAATGTATATATTATGGAAGTTACCTAAGAACGTTGCTTGCTGCTTGTAAATGGGTGTTTAACACTCTAAATTTTGTCTTGAAGATTTGTTTCCTCTGTTGAGTATTTCTATTTTGTTCATTAGAAAAATGCTTTTGAATACTCAACATTAATCAATATCAAAACTTTTGATGATTAGTCACACGTTGCCTTTATTTGAACAATTTACAGTGTTGAGAGTGAGACTTGACTTTGGTTAGGTTCCAGGTTCGATTCCATGCTAGCCCCTCTTGTAAAAAACTGGGGCAGCCGGGGTTTTACTCGTAGATGGAGAACTAGTTGGGCCCTCAATAATAAGGTGCGTCCGCTTGGCCGGCCTACGGGGTTTCCTCAAATTAAAAAAAAAGATAGAATATATAAAAATAATGCTTATGCACTTAGAAGCACAAGGTTATTTTCCAGGTAACTCCTAATGGTTGGACATAAACTCTTATTAATGGCTTGCTTTAATAGAAACATCTTGTTATTAATCCAATTATATAATTTTGTTATAAACGTAGTGCTATTGGCAAACATTAATCACATCTTAATTTGTTCAGTTTCAATTTTTTTAAATCTAATTCCTATCTGTAAGCTGGTTGTGGTATCAATATAATTATTAATTGCATTTGGATTTTCTAGTAATACATTAAATATGTTGGAGAATCAGAATCCTCCCATATATAAAAACTTTAAGGCTATTCACTTGTAATGGAAATTGTCATAAAAAGTTGTATTTTTATAAGAATAGACATTTATGTTTATCAACTTTATTTTTATTTTCTTTTTATAAATATTTCATCAGACATTTTTATTGCTTTTGTCAATCACATTTAATTATTTTTAAGTAATGAAAGCTTTTAATAATTTGAGTTATTTAAACAATCATGTAGAAATAAATAAAAAGGATGAGATATGGAATGATGTAATAGAGTTACATTTAATCTTATTAATAGTTGAAGAATTGAAGAATGAAAATAGAATAACTATTACATTTTCCAAATCTTATTTAAAGAATATTACAATAGGTATTCAAACAAAATTCAATAAGGAATATGTTAGTATTCGGTTGAAGAACAATTATAATTGAGTGAGAGATAGACTAAAGAATTTCAATAATTTATTCAGAGAATACTTATCCAATTAA
The DNA here is from genome assembly GCA_024703695.1 of Erythroxylum cataractarum. Taxonomy (NCBI): domain Eukaryota; kingdom Viridiplantae; phylum Streptophyta; class Magnoliopsida; order Malpighiales; family Erythroxylaceae; genus Erythroxylum; species Erythroxylum cataractarum. The sequence goes on from JANJEY010000007.1 coordinate 27,642,719, forward strand.
TTATGTGTTTCCTATCCCTCTTCGTGGATTCACTTTCTTAAATTATACTTTTCACTTTTAGTATTTGGTATTTAGTTCCTAAAAATGATTGAAATTGCATATATCAAATTTCATAATATTTAGAGTTAAGTTTTGAATTTTATGATTGGTTTTTTGAAAAACTTCATTTTTATTATGGATTAAGTTGTTTCAATAGTTTGCATCATTTTGATTTTGTGTCACAGTGTTAATATATGTTTATTAAGTTTAAGAAATTTGGATTCTTCAAGTTCTCTTTTATATTATTAATGAAATCTCTATTTAAACCTTTTATGAATTAAATTGATTGTCTTTTCATGTTTAGACTTGTTGTTTTACTTTAGCTCATTTTAATTTTTGAGACATCAATTTAATAACTAATCTCATGTTTGTATCATAAGGTGGGCCAAGCTTTTGTTTCATGTTCCTACATTCTGGAGGAGTAAGTCCAGACATTCAACTAAAAGTTTCAAACTTAAAGTTTTCTTTTAGGCTTAGGCTTAATTTTCTCTATATATGTAATTTTGGATATTTTGTACAATAATTTAACAATTAAATAAAGGATCATTAGGATTCAACTTTTTTCATTTATTATGAAAAATAACCACTTAGGCATTAACTGAAGAGGGCTACACGTAAGTAGTCTTTTCTAAGATTTGATTGGACAATAATATTAGTTTAATGAGATGTATGCTATTTTCTTTTTTATGACATGTTATGATTACTTTATAAGGGACATAAGTGAAGATAGAGAATTCAACAAAAGGTTTAAGATTTTTTTTTTCAAAAACTCAATTTTCCATTTTCAAGTTCAATTGCAGTAAAAAATAGTTACGAATTAGATTTAATTGGGCTCATAAACCCATTATGAATATCTTTTTTATTTTGTTATTTTTTAGTTTGATTTCTTAGGTCCATTAGCTTAGTTTAGTTCCACTCAAGTCTTTAGGTCTTTATGACCATTAAATTTCTTTTAAACAATGAATGATTAGTTCATTTCATTTTCCTTTAAATGGTTTAATCCAAAAAGTTTGTCCCTTTTTAATTATTTTTTTCTTTTGAATAACCTGATTCATTAAATTCCTTTTACAAGCCTTATTATTATTCTTTAAAATAAAGAAATTACATCATGTCTACTAATATTATTAGGAAGTTCATTTTATTTCTCTCATTATTTGCGTTATCCCCCTTTTAAAGAGAAAATTCAAGTTTATTACATTCAAAGACCTATGCAGTTTAGAAATTTTTATTATTTTGATTTGTTTCAAATGTTGAATATCAATTCAAATGTATTATTTGAACCATATGTAAAACAATAATCTCCTAGGCATTCAACAATCTGCTTTATATCTTTATTTAGCCTACTTTTACTCACTTTATACTTCAGTTCGTTTTCTTTCAAAAAATCTCCAAATTTACAAAACGCTTGTCTTAGACCTTGGTATTTGCTTAGAAAAATAAAATAGGATATCTAATATCTTCCATATTTTATACTTTGACCCTGAACTTAATTTTTATTGTAAGGACCTTTTTAGTGCCTCTCCTTTTAGGTTTTTTCCCTATTTCTTTAATAGAGTAGAGTGACGATTATATTAAAATTTTAATTTAATTTATAGTCCTATCTATGTTAAAGGTATCCAAAAACATCAACCACATTTATCTTATATGTTTTAGTGTTTGAGAATAGCTTTAGCATTTATATTTTAACATTTTAATACATTATTAAATATTGGTATAATAGACGCATGGCCCCTTTTTTAAATTTTAAATAAGATTTAGATGGTGAAACATTCAACACAATTTTAATTTTTGTAATGTAGAAGAGTACAATAATATTATTTACATAAGAAATTGTATAAAAACTTCTACTATACCATGTCATTGTTCAATATTTAAATTTTTGAATGAGAACCTTACAAGGATTAATAAGAACTTAATCCTTTTGAACTTATAGGATAAATTGAAAAGCTTAGGAGACCTAAAGATAACTAGCCATTTGATTATAAAGGAGTAAGTTATGATTTTCTTTATAACGATATGTATAATGAGATAAGTAAAGTTGATATAAAGAGCTTGCACCATTCAACCAGGAAAATTTTCAAAGTATTTTTGTAAAGTCTTATATGAGTTTAATCAAGTCATAAGAAGTCATTATTCTACCATAAAAAGAGTTATTACTCGACTAATATTTCTCCTGAAATTCATTATAATTCAAAATACTTTTCATAATTTCAGGTATATTCATATCTTTATTACTATTTTATTATATCTTTATAATGAATTAATCTTTTTTACAACATAATTTTATTTTGTAGGATTGTCTATAAATAATAGATGGTAAACATGTGGATGCATATATTTCAGCTGATAAACAAGTACCATATGGTTGTAAAAATTGATTCAACTCAAAATATTATATATTGTTGCTCATTTAATGTGTGTTTCACATAAGTAAGGATTAGATGAGAAGGTATTGCAAATAATTCTAAAGTTTTTTTAAAGACGATAATAAATCCAATGAACTAATTTTCTATAACGGCATAAGGTATTATATTATTTCGAATAAATAGGGTAATTACAATTAATTTTTATTAATTTTTTAACATTATACTTTTTTATATGCTTAGGTAAGTCATATTTAGTTGACTTTGACTACACTAATATGAGTGAATTTTATTCACCATAACAAGATGAAAGATATTGATATTGTTTGTGAGATTATAGAGGTAAAGGAATACCTTAAAGTCCATATGAATCATTTAACTACAAACATTCTTTATTAAGAAATATTATTGAAAGATATTTTAATGTTGAATAAGAAATATAGAGGTAAAGGAATACATTCATGTATTTTTGAATATTTCCATTTATGATTTGAAGAAGAAAAAATGTAATGCTATTTTGTATTATGAGATAAACAATATTATTAGAATGTATAGATAAAGCGATAAATCATTTAGTGGTTATGTTAAAAATGAAGAGCAAATTTTAGAAAGTATAAATGCAACTTAAGAGTTTGTCTTGAAAGTAAGATGAAATTATTGGAAAAATGTAGAATGATTATATTAAAGAAAGCTCCATGTCATTGATTTTTTTTAAAGTTATGCTAATATTGTACTTTAAATCATCGTAGCATGATAAATATCACATATTATTAAATTTTGAACGACTTAATGTAATTTTTATTTTTTTACAGAATTATTATTATATAGAATTGCAGTATAACTTTCTCTAATTATACTAAATATTCATATTGTCATTTTAAATAATTATTATAATTAATAATTTTAAGAATGAAATTTGGTATGTTAAGAAATGAATCAAACTTCTATTTAAATAATTATTTTCTTCAGTTTTTATTGTAAATCTCATCCAAATAAGCTTTTATTTTTAAAAATAAGAAACTAAAATAAAAAATACAATAAAAATAATAAAACCAAATGAACCCTTATTATTTCAAATGACAAGATCCTAAATCCATAAGATATCTCTATAACAAATAACTAGATCACAAAGTGTATTTAGATTATAAAAATCTAACCCTTAGAATCATATAGTAAAGATTTGATGTTGGTATAGTAAAAGCTCTACAATACTCAATAAATTAATAATCTTAATTTTATAATAATACTATGCTATCAATTTAGGCCAATAAATAAATTAATAATATAGTTGTTTTCTATTTAAAAGCCCTTATATAACTTTATAGTCCTATTTGTACTATTAATTCATAATTTTTTGAAATTGCAGTTATGTATAATTGACTATGATATTTTCTTAAAATATAATTTATTGTAACATATTTTTCTTGAAATTTAGATCTTTTTGGATTTCATTTTTTATTAATTTTCTAATTTTAAGGTTGAATTCTCAAATTACATTAAATATAATTAATATTTACACTCAGTATTTTCAATTAATTAATCAAATTTATAAAACAAATTAAGTATACTTAATGAAATGTATTTTTAATTGAAAATACACTCTAAAAATTAATAAATATAATTAATTAATACTTTTTTAAAGAAATTAATACTTCTTTTATTAGTAGATATTATATGGTTCTATGTTATTAATTTATAGATCTTTTACTGCATATAACTGTTGAACTAGAGGAGATTCCAATTGATGTATTAATGATAAACATAATTACTACTAATAATTTTATGATTTTGATGAAAATGAATATAGAACAAAATAAATTCTTAAACTCAAGAAAATAGTGAATGAAGTTCATCAAGAAAAGATGAAATTTACAATCGACAAAATGAAGATCAAAACAAGAACAAAAGAAGATTAAGGCTCATTGGGTCATTTTACATTTTGTATTATATTTTTAATCTCACTTTGTTAATTAAATTATCTAAAAGGCTCACCATGCATTAACGTTTTATTTCACTCCATTGTATGAGGCTTTACATTTATAAAACAAAAATTAAAGCTGTTGTTTATAATATAAAAGGCCTTTTGATCTTTTAAATAATCCTTGGAAAATTTTTTAGGAAGTGTTTTTAATCATAATGACATTAATCAAATTGAGTTTGAGCATTTAAAGGTGTTAAAATAATGTTTTTAGGGTGATTGGTCGACTTATCTGAGTTAGTGGTTCACCAATATAGGTTAATGTTGTTAAATTTGAAACATTGAGAGTTTACTATAACATTGGCTAATGTATTGGTTGATCAATTTGTCATATTGGTCGACCACTATCCTTTAATGGTCAATTAGTGTTCTAGAGACTAGTGAATTTAGAGCTTTTAATGCATACTGGTTGACCAACAGTATATTGAATATAGCCATTGTAGCAGTTAGTTCTTGAATCTAAAGTCTATTTAGGGTCCTAAAACACTATAAATAGGTGTTTTCTTATTGATTTTTAGCATCAAATAGCATTTTAATGTCTTTTACACACATTTCTAAGTATTTTTAATCATTTGAACATTCATTGTATCATTTTGACTGTATGAGTCTTTTATGACCATTAAAGTATCCAAGTGAATAAGTTTGAGTTGTAAACTATTTTTAAGGTTTTTGATTACGGTTGGGTTTATCTAAAAGTAGTTTGGGGGATTCCTTTTTAGCTTGAAGAAGATTGAAAAGGAGGTCCCTCTTTATCAAAATAAAAAAATTATATAAAGATTATTCTCGCCTTAAAAGAAGAATTATATTGGAAATCTAATATAAATCTTAGCAGTGGACGTCGACAAAGATTGTTTGTCAAACCACAAAACATCAATTTGTGTTTCTCTTCCTTTACTCTTTCCTTTATTGTTTACAAGCATAACTAAATTTATTTAATTTTATTTCATTATCACATTTATGATAATTTGTAGACATTATTTATAAATTAGTATACTTTAATTAAAATCTTGAATTTACCTAATTCACCTCCCTTTTAGCCGCCATTAGGAAATAATAAATGGCATCAAAGTAAATCAATAGGGGTAATATTTAAAAGATAACTTATAACAAATGTTATAATAGCATAGTTAAGAGCAACTTCATCATCCTTTAACCAAGAGGGTCAAAATATTAATGAAACCCCTTTCTTTGATGAAAATGGCTACTTTTATTGGAAAAAAAAAAAGAATGAAAATTTTCTTGATGGATAAAAATTGTCGATTAATATGAAATTGTCTTAAGTGTTCTATACATTCCTACAAAAATTATAGATGATAGAAAAGTTATCAAGTTGAAAGAAAAATGGATTTATGCAAAATATTAATCTCTTTAAATAGTAAAGTTGTCCATATTTTATTTTGTTCCATAGAAAGAAATGAATTCAATAAAGTTTCTATGTGTGAAACAACCTACAAAATTTGGCATACACTATAACTTACTTATGAAGGAGTAAATAAAGTGAAGCAAAGCAAAGTTAACATGTTAACTCACTAATATGAATTATTCCAAATGAAACATAATAAAAGCATTTCTAGCATGTTTACTAGATTTGTTGATATTATCAAAGATCTCAAGGGTATTTAAAATACCTACACTAATGTTGATACGGTAAGAAAGTTGCTTAGGTCACTAACATAAACATGAGAAGCTAAAGTGATGGTCATATAGGAAGCTAAAGACCTAATAACTTCACCATTAGAAAAGGTTATTAGATCTCTTCTTCCATACAAAATGAGGCTCCAAGAGATGTAAGAAGAAACGACACATCTGAAGAAAAGGAATTTAGTATTCAAAGTCTCAAAGGAAGAGTCAAGTGACGAGGAAGAGATATCATCTAATGAAAGTGAAGAAGAAAATATTATTTTAATCGTTACAAAATTCATGAAATTTTTAAAGAACTCCTCAAGAAGAAAACAACTACAAAGGTTGTTAGATAGATTGGAAACTTAGATATATGAAGTCTCAATGCCCTCTCCTAAAAGAAAGTGACAAATATGAAAGAAATCATAAGAAGGAGAAAAAGAACAAAGGCAAAAATAAGGCACTCAAAGCCTCCACTTAGGATGACACAAGTGACTCAAAAAGTGAACACTCGGTAGGAGATGTAGTTCACTTATGTTTCATGGTAAAAGATGACGATGAGGTACTCTCCAACCTTAAATCATATGATAATGATAATAGTGAAATTGATTTTACATTTAATGAACTTGTCGAGAGTCTTAAAATTATGTGTATGAAAAAGAAAAGCTTATCTTTTATATGAAAAGAAGCTTAAAAGAATCTAGATGTATGAATAAGTGAAAATGAAAAGATAAAGAGTGAATTTTATAACATCAAACCTTGCTAAGGTGTAGCCATGGTGGATAATCATATAATGGGCACTTTAAAGAATAAGAATGGAAGGTTAAAGAAGGAACTTGATTCTTTCAAAGACTCATTTTCCAAGTTTACTAAAGGAAGTTAGAGATTAGAAAACATGTTAGGAGCTTAAAGGAGTTCTAATAACATGCATAGAATTAGATGTAGCCATAAGAATGTTTACAAAACCAAAGCCATTTTTATGAAAGGAAAGTTTTTATATAGTGAAGAACCAATGCCTAGGATAATAAATGAATGTGTAGCATCTACATCTAAGCACACACACGATATATCTACTAGGTTTTAGGTTTAGAACAAACCTCATGCTTGCATATATCATTCACAATCTAGATTTAGAATTCAACACTCTTAAGGAAATAATAGGTACAAATTCTATTAAAAAAACATAATAACATGTAATCTCATTCATACCATATTAGGCCTTATACTTAGCACAATTCTATAACACATGCTTACACTTCATATAAGCATTATTAAAATGGAAGAAATATGCCTCCTACATACAAGTGTGCTATAGCACAATTCTATAAAACATGTTTATACTTCACACAAGCATTATTATAATGGAAGAAACATACCTCATACATATAAGTATGCTAGAACTTTTTTATCATCCAAAGAGAGCATTCAAATCACTTACACAAAGAAGAAGTTTCCATGACTTGTATGCAGGTAGAAGAACAAGGAATGTATCCGTACATCAAAGTTATAAGGGTCATCATTATGTTATCAAATCATATGATATGGTATATTACTTTTATAGTAAATATAGACATATTGACAAATTTGGCTTCTCAAAACAAAGGGTAATAAATAAACCCCCAAGAAAGTGGGTTGAAAAGAGGAAGGAGACTAATAACTAAGGACCTAAGCTCATTTAGGTACCTAAAATGCATTCATTGGGTTGTTTTGTAGGAATGCATCCATTGGTCACTTCCAGAGATAATACCAAGGGTAAGATAATTGGTATTAGCAAAGTTGGCAAAAAAAAATCACACAATCATTGATAATATCCTTTTAGTTAGTGGATTGAAGCATAAGTTTTTAAGTGCAATCCAATTATATGATAAAGGCTACAAAGTATACTTTGAAGGGAGATCATGCATTATATCTAGATTGGTTGATGATAAGATTTCTTTTTTAGGAAAAAGAGAAGGAAATAGATATATAATTGATTTTGATTATTTCTCTAACCAAGATGTAAAGTTTCTAATGTAAAGTTTCTAATCCTTATTAGTGAAGATGTATGAATTTGGCATGGGAGACCTAGGCATGTAAACAAGAACCTTATTTCTAACCTCAAGCCTAAAAAACTTGGAAAGGGGTTCCCAAATGTCAAACTTGACTAAGACAAGATTTATGGAGCTTGTTAAATGGGAAAATAAGCATAGAGCTCATTCAAAAGTGAAAAGTTAGTAACTTCCAGTAGACCTTTACAACTACTTCATATGAATTTGTTTGGACCAATTAGGGTTTAGGTGGTTAATTTTATGTTTTCATTATAGTTAATGATTTTAGTATATTTACTTGGGTTTTATTCTTAGCAAACAAAGATGAATATTATGGGATGCTCGTCAAATATGTCAAAAAGGTATACAAAGAAAAGGAAATTTCTATTTCTTCTACTAGGAGTGAGTATGAAATCTAAAAATGAAAGGTTTTGTAAGGATAATGGTATCTTTAATTATTTTTCTTCATCAAAAACCCTTTAAAAAATGGAGTTGTTGAAACAAAAATAGAATTTTACAAGAAATGTAAAGAATTATAATTAATGAGTATGATCTTCCTTATTATTTTTAGGTGAAGGCAGTTGTCAACACATGTCACATCTCAAATAGAGTCTGCATAAATCCTACATTAGATAAAATCCCCTTTGAACTTTGGCATAGGATGAAACCAAAAATCAATCACTTTAAAGTTTTTTTTTTATTGTAAGTACTATATTTTGAATACTAATGATAACTGGGAAAAATTTTGATTAAAAAATGGATGAAGGGATTTTTATTGTTTATTGTTAGGCATCGATTTTGGAACCCAATTCTTGTGAAATCATGAAGTGTGAGCGTAAACTCATAGGATTATTTCCATGAACCTTATTAGCCATCATCCCACAAGGGTGACGTGTCCCATGATGATCAAACATCAAAACAAACTTATTACTCCAACTCAACCATATAACGAGGAAGTCAATATGAACATACATAACCGAACTACTTCAATC
>JANJEY010000007.1:27722076-27732112 GCA_024703695.1 Erythroxylum cataractarum
ACCTTTCCAAGACTCCAAAAGATTTAACATCAACTTACCTTGAATCTTCACCACTTAATGAGTTTTTTGGATCAAAAGAAGGCTTTAATCTTCCTCTTCCTTTTTCCCTTCTTGCTCAACTCCAAAATCACTCTTTAAGACTAAGAAAAATCAAAACCTAGCATAACTCTCGTCTTTCTCTTCTTTTTCTCTTTTTTCGTGCTTCTCTCTTCTCTCTTTCCTTCAATCACATTTTTGGCTTCTTCCAACTCAAACCCACCATTCATCTTCTCCTTTTATACCCTTAATGATTGCACAATGTCCATTTTGCCCTTCATTTAAAAGCATTATGGTTTCTAAACTTATGAGACTTGCCAAATTTGCCCTTACACACTCTTACTACTTTAATACTTCAATTTCTTTAACCTATGTCATATTATCTTACCCATATTAGCAAGCTCATTAATTCCAACATATACTAATCTAACGAATTACTAAAATTAATTTAATCATGCTTATTTATTAAAAAAATTCAAAGGACAACAAATTTACAAGGGTAACGACACTTTGTCATAAAGCTCTATTAAGGTATGATTGGTATCTTACTTTATCTTATCACAAGTAGGCCCAACATCATGTTTAGTGTTTGCTTATATATTAGACTTCAATCAATTCTTAGAGAATCATGTCTATTAGCTGTTAAGCACATTGTTAGATACATATATGGAACCATTTCATTAGGAATTTGGTATCATAAAAATATGTTCTTTGACTTAATTGGTTATTTGCATATGAAATTTACTAGTAGTCTTTTGGATAGAAAGAACACATCTGATACTTCTCAATTAATAGGAAATGTAATAGTTTATTTTGTTAAGTTAAAAACAAAATTAGGTTGCTTTACCTACAATAGAAGCTAAATATATAGAGGTCCATAGTTATTGAGCTCAAATCCTTTGGCTTAGATAATAACTGAAAGATTATGGAATAGATCCCACTAAGATACAGATCAAGTGTGATAATTCATGTTTTATTTATCTCACAAAGAAACCTATTAAAAATTTTAGGATAAATTATATAGAAATTAAATATCATTTCAATAGAGATCCTATAAAAAATTTAAGCATTGAGTTAGAATTCATTGATACACAATACCACTTGGTCGACATTTTTACTAAACCTATAAGTGATGATAGATCTTATTCAATTAGAAAAGAATTAGGGATTATTGAAGGAAATTCCATTGGATAAAATAGTTTTTAAATTTATTGTAAAGTTAATTTGAATTTTTATAATTTAATTTAATATCTAAAATTTTAATATAAGTTTTTATAACTAACTATAGTTAATTTTTCACCTAAGAGTTTTCTCCTTATATTGCCACTTGATTGGTCGATCAAAACCCCTTAATGGTGAACCAATACTATTAACTCTATAATATCTTTTCTTTCCTAAGAGTCCGGGAGAGTTTAGTCGCATATATTAGTTAAACAAATACTCTAAATGATCGACCAATATTATTGATCCTTGAATTTCTTTTAGTTTCCAACATTTGTTGACCAATAATAATCATTGGTTGATCAATATCATCCACTGATCGACCAATATATCAAATTTACTTAAAATGTAAATGTTTGTCTTCTTCTTTCTCATCAGTCACTCACACCTATCTCTCCCTTTCTACAAATCTCTTAACCGCTAGCCTTCATACCTGCTTTCACTTCAAATAACCTTAATAACAAAACTTCTGTGTGCTTATGCTATTTATTCCTCACCTACCTCCCCTTGTAGTTTTTTTAGAAAGCCTATATAGGCTTCAGCTCCTTCGATATCATCTCACTCTATTAAACTCTATAACACTCTTAGGTGATTTATTCTTCCTTTGCCAAACTCAATTCACTCTCCCAGGTAAACCCTAACCTTCCCAAATTTCAAATTTCCTATTCATTTGATGGTTCCTTTATCTTTTCATCTTAATTTCTAATAAGAATGATTCAATTTCATGACACATTTAATTGTAACAATTTAATGTATAGGTGAATTGGCATTTTAGAATTAGGAATTGCCTAATTTTGTTTGCATTGCATTGAATTTTTTAAAATTAGAGGATCCTTAGTTCAATTCATGACTAATTTAAGCTTTCTTGACTCTCAATTGATTTGAATTTTATCAAAATAAAAAATATCATTTTTTAACTTTCTACTTTATGCATTACTTTTCGAAATTGAAGCCTTCTTAATTCAATTTATAATTGGTTTAAGCCTTGTTTTACTATGAATTGCCTACCATTATATTTAATTTTTTCAAATCAAACTATTTGATTGCTTTACCTAAATGATAATTAGGGACTTCTTATTTATGCATCAATTCTTAAAATTAAATATCTTTCATTCAATATCACATTGTTTTAAGATTTTTAACTACAAATTGCATTGAATTGCATTTATTTTGTATAAAACTTTTTTGATTATTTAGCCCAAATTCTCACTGTCTTATCAAGCTACCCAAATTCTCCAAACCATTTTTTTTTTACCCCTTATCTTATAACTCACCCCCTCTACCTCTCTCTCTCTTATGGCTAGAATTGAAAAAAAAAGCCTTACTCCTACACCTAGGACTATCATTCGAGGTAAGTTTGCCTATACACCATCTAGAATTTGTAGGATCTAAGAGAGATCCCTGACACCTTCTCCTTCCATATCCACACTTAGTGAAGATAAGTACCTTAATATCGATTCTCCTCAATTCCAAGACTATGCTTCCTGATAACTGTATAAAAATTATGTTGTCTCCTTTACCAATTTAGACCGATTCAAGGATTATGGCATTGTTCATTATTTCATTAATTAAAGGTGGGAATCCCTTCTTACCAAGACTTATTAACCCTACCAATGTTAGGTTATTCTATACCAATCTCCATCTTAAGGTGATTCATGGTGAAACCTATATTTTCTATAAAATCAATGATGTTGAAATCCACCTTACTTATGATATTGTCAATGAAATCTTAGGTATTCTCTATGCTCAATCAAGTTAAAATCATTTTTAAGTTAGAACTCTATAAAGATGTTCATTACAAACCCAATGATGTTTATGGCCTTAATGTCATTCCTCATTTCTACCATCTTTTCATCAAATATATTTTTGTGTCTATTATTGACTAGTTTACTTTTCTAGGCCATATTGACCTTTAGTTCACTCTGCCCTTATGTTAGGAGAGGGTATTCATTTTGGCTTCTTTCTTTTATTCAATATGGTCAATTCCCATCAAAACAAAAAGAATAAACAAACATTCTATATGCCCTCATTTATAGCCTATCTTTCAGAACTTTCATATTTCTCCCACTAGCTACTAGATTGAATTTGATTTTTTTTTGCCTCTACTACTCTTAACGTATGTGATATTGGCTGATTAATGGTAAAATGACCAAACCACACTAATGAGAACATCTCTAGCCTTAACACTTGTCCCAGTCTATGAGTTTTTGTCATGTGATGATGATTCCTATAAGCTTCTTTTGAGCCACACCAATGAGCTACCTACGGATGATGAGGACATCATTTCTTAACCATGTCATTGCTCTCTATTGGATGCTCACCTTGCACTCATTGAGTATCATCTCATTATATTGCAAGGAGAGCTTGATTTTTCCAAAGATATCACGATGTATCGCCTTAATGACCTGTACAATTTGATTAATCTCCTTTCTCCCCTCCAGCTAGTTGATTCTTTTTTATATTTCCAAAAAAAAGGGAAATTTTTGTGATATTAGAGGTAAGTGCTATAAACTTAAGAAGATACACTACAAGAGAAGTAGAAATTAGCGATGAAAAATTAACGATGGAAATGAAACCGTTACAAATTACTAACGGAAAATCAAATTCCATCTCTAACATTAATGAACAAATTTTCATTTAAGGGCAATAGTAATATCTATCGGTAAATATGAAGATAAATCAGTTTGGAAATTTTTTTGACAAACTTTAATGACGGTATAAAATTTTTGTCAATAAAGAAGGCGGGAATTGTTAGCGAAATAAAAAAGTTTTTGAGTTTACCAACAAAATTTTTCTGTTGGTTGAAAATTTTTCGTGTCCTTTAGTGGAGGTATTTTTGTAGCCAATGTCATATGTTTTTTCGTATATTGGATGAAAGTTAATTTGATTATTTGATTACTTTCATTTAATTATGTATTATGTGATTGGAAAACAATTTTAAGGTATAAATGTTAGTGATAAATGGGAAAATACTTGATTTTTGTTGTGATGTTGGGATAAATTTCTGATGCATGTAAGGTTTTTGATGAAATGCCTATTATGTTGATGTTTATTGTAGGGGAGTGTTTTGCATAATTTAAATTGATAGAAATTTATTCATTTAAATGATGGGAGTGTTATAACTTTGATACAAGTGTGTATAACGAAAAAAATGAATCATTCCTACATTGAAAAAATGATTTCAGATCTTTATTTTCAATTCTTTTTTATGGTTTAGTGTAGTGTAGTGAAGCTTACGAGAGAGTGGTATTTTGGCTGTGAATTGGAAAACAAAAAAATAGCTTATTAAAAGTTAGGTTTTTGGTTTAGCAAATGGAGGAGGTACAAAAGATAAGTTATTTACTAAAAAAATCAAAAAGTTACTTTAAAATTATTTTCCATTATGTTTGATCAAGAGTTCACCATTCTTTAGAGATAGAGGAAGGATTCAACAACTCTTTAGAGATTTTTAAGATTTAAAAACATGACTTCTTTATATTGTTTTCTTTATTGTTTTTATGTTGATATTCTTTATGTGTTCATGAACTAATATTGATATAGATTTAGGTGAGAAGAACCTAGGATGTGATATAATATAATTAAATCTTTGGTTTAATGAAACTGTAGTTTTATTCTTGCCTTTACATTTATTAAATTGAAGAAGTGAAGGTGAAAGATTCATTATTAGACAATAAAAATTCAGATTTGGGAGTTATGATATATGTTTAGATCATAACATAAATAACGACAATCAAGTATGAGCTATTTAAAAGAAAGCCACAAGATCTTTTTAGATTAGGGTAAAATCTATAAAAGAGTTTATAGAATGAATTAAATTATTTTTAGCTTTTAAAGATTCGAAAAGGATTTTGGTTTATTACCCTTTTAATAGGTATTACATGTCTCCACTAAGAATATATTCAAAAATAGGAACTCGTACTAGTCCAAGAACTAAAATAATTTATTAATCAATAGTGAAACGAAATATATTAAAGCCTTAGAGGAACCTCACCTAAGTCTAGCTAATTCATAGTTTGGTATATTCTTGATCATTTCTTTACATTAGTATTTAGATTGTTACTTTATTTTATTTATACAATCATTTATAAATGTTGATATACCTTGCTAAGTTTATAGATAGTGGGTAGTTAATCAAGAATCCTCATGGGATTGATCTGTACTTGCATTATTAGTTACAACTACATGATGCACTTATGGTAAAACAATTAAAACAAACAATTAGGTAATGTAGAATGCATCATTGACTTTTTGACTTATAATGAGTGTTCCATTTTAAAAAATCTATCTAGTACTACAAATATTGAATCCTTACCATTTCTAGAACTAGATAAACCTAAAGAAAAATCCATTAACAAATCTACCTATCTATGGGGTTGCACTTGAGATTTAGCTCGTTTATAAGTAACATATATTTCACATATTCTCTTTATATTTCAAGATTTTTTCTTACTTTAAAGTTTCCTATGCAATGATAAATTTTAGATTTATTTTTCATGTGTTAAATTAGAACAATTTATTATTCTACACTTATTATTCGTATTAGAAGCACTATTTACATTCCTTTAAAAATTAACCTAATTATTTTCATTTGTTTTCAGTTCTTTATTATGTCTATAAATTGTAGGATCATGGGAATTACAAATTCACATTCATTCAATTAAAGGAAAGGAAATGGTTTATTTTATTGGTTTTCATCATTCTCTTTCCAACTTATACAAAAGGGGGTTCTTTTGCTTAAGTAATGTCATTAATTCACTTGTTTTAGATTGTTGGCTTCGCTGCATATTTCAAATAACCATTGTGGAATGTGGATAGCTTTATCCATTGAATTTCCTGTTTCAGTGCAGTCGGACTTAGAGAGAAAAGGACTTGTTCTTGGATGTCATTATTTATTCGCTCTTTATGTTTGTTCTTGTTTTAAAAGAAAAGGAACTATAAAGTCCTAATCTAAGAATGAAAGTTTGCGGATTGATTGCAGGATATGGGAGTTGTTAGGCACCTAATCATGCTCATGTAAACAATTACCTAGGCTTATGACAAATTTTATAGTTTGATTAAGATTCAAAAAAGAAAGGTAAGACTAGTAGGATGAAAATGCAAGACAATTTGTTATACCTTTGATAACTTAAATTGTGTAATTTAATTTGTTATTACATAATTGATTAATTGTTAATGAAAGACTAGTTTTATAAAGGTTTAAAGAGTATTTAAATTATTCGGGTTAATTTTTATTATTATAATTGATAATACTTTGTTGTTAATTATAAAAGTTTAAAATTTTGATATATAAATAATAAAGAGAATTCACACACTTTTTTATTTTTCAATAATTTACCCTTTTTTAACGAAATATTTTTTTTTCGCAAGCCCTATATTGTGTTAAAGAGCATCACTCATCCTTCTTCTTTGTATTTTGGAGTTATCCGTACATCCAGGTAAGTCGTCCAACTCATTTCTATCATATGTATTGCTTTAATAATATGACTATGATGCTTTTGGGTTTTATGTGAATGCAAAGGGGTTTTATGTGAATGCAAAGGACGTCTTGATTTTGTGTTGTTGTTTAGAATATTCTTATAATCATTGATGAGTTTTATGTTCTTCTTTAATAGTCTAAGTATTTATTTTATGTGCAATGGGTTTGAGATTTTATGGATTTAAGGCATAACTGAGTTCCTAGGACGGTATATAGACTGGAAACTGATGATGCAGCTCCTATAAGGCTTATCGGTGAAAATTTCCACAAGCCTAGAAGTCATAGTGAGAACTTGCATTCTTGATTCACAGGTGTAATCAATGCCACGTACCATAGTATTAAAATTAATTGTAGGTGATTAATTCAATTGATTAAAACTTCAACTTCAATGTGATTAATGCAACTTAGTATTAACACAAGAAATTCATACGTTTAATAGACAAGACAGTTCTTTGCATTATAAACCCCTAAGGCATTATATAGGCTAGAAACTTGTTATGTAGCTCTAGTGAGGCTAATCAGCGAAAAATTCCACGAGCCTAGGAGTCACAACAAGAATTTGCTTTCTTGATTCACATATGTAAACAATGCCACGTACCATAGTATTAAAATCAATTGTAGGTGATTAATTCAAGCATAAATACTTCAACTTCAATATGATTAATGCAAACTTAGTATTAACGCAAGAAATTCATATGTTTAATAGAAAAGACAATTCTTTGCATAATAAACCCCTATAATGGTATATTGGCTAGAAACTTATGATGTAGCTTCCGTGAAGCTTATCAGTGAAAAATTCCATAAGTCTAAGAGTCACAACAAGAACTTGCTTTCTTGATTCACAACTATAAACAATACCACGTACCATAGTATTGAAATCAATTGTAGGTGATTAATTTGATTAATTAATACTTAGTGGATGTCGTGTAAAGTTTAGATGTTTTGTAAACTTAGGGGACATAAAGCATACTAGCAATGAAATTATCAGTTTTGCATAAATGAGTAATGTCGATGGATCTTATATGTATAGATAATTAACACCTGATAGTTTCATTGTGTTGCACCCCGTTTCTGAAGCCCAACAATCCATCCGGAGTCATAAAGCGTGAGTAGGTTTCCTTGAAGGGTTATTTCAATGAACCCACATCAGCCAAACATGAACATCTTAAGTTGAATTCCTTAAGATATTTGTAGCTCTCTGTCTCTAGTTTACTTTGAAACAAGAACCACCTCATTCGGAGCTCTATAGCTCAA
This sequence comes from Erythroxylum cataractarum, assembly GCA_024703695.1. Taxonomy (NCBI): domain Eukaryota; kingdom Viridiplantae; phylum Streptophyta; class Magnoliopsida; order Malpighiales; family Erythroxylaceae; genus Erythroxylum; species Erythroxylum cataractarum. The sequence continues at coordinate 27,730,064 of JANJEY010000007.1, forward strand.
GATATGCCTAAGAACTCTAATCATGTTCATAACCTAGTTATGCTCTTCCAACCGATCCCTCATTTTATTTCCATCAATCCTTTTCAATTAATCACGAAAAGCTTCCAATTTGTATGGAGAGGTAGAAAAATTCAAGTCTATTGCTTCAAGAATCACCTCATTCGGAGGTCGGATGACGAAGTTATGGCCAAAAGAATCCAACGTGTTTATGTCTTTAATCACTTTGTACCTCTCTTGGCGCAATTGCCATAACTTTTTCTACAAATGTCTAATTGAGTTTGTTCTTAGACCATTTGAAAGAAGACTTCAAGATCTACAACTCTAATGAAGACTACAAAGTGAGATTTTACATGGATAGAAGATGAAGATACAAACTAAGATGATGAATAGTAACTTCATCTTAGAATGAACAGTACATCGTCTTATCTTGAACTGTAACTAAGACGATAACTTCGTCTTAGAATGAACAGTAACTAAGACAATAACTTCGTCTTAAAATGAGCAGTAACTAAGACGATAACATCATCTTAGAATGAATAGTATATCGTCTTAGAATGAACAGTAACAAAGACGATAACATCGTCTTTGAATAAATAGTAACTAAGACGATAACATCATCTTAGTATGAACTGTAAAGATGATAACATCATCTTAGAATGAACAGTAACTAAGACGATAACTTCGTCTTAGAATGAACAGTAACTAAGATGATAGCAACACTATAACTTGTAATGCACATATCTCTCAACTCCGATATCTAAAATTTACAAACTTTATATCGTTGGAAAGTTGGAAAGATTCTCTACAACTTCTAAGAAGACAATTTTGACTAAATCAGTTCACAACAGCCTAAAAAATATCTTTGAAGTCAGTACACGAATTTTCATAGCTAGCACATTCACATATCTTATGCAACATCACAACTTGTAAAGGTCATAACTTCCCACTACAATATCCAAAACTTACAAACTTCATATCGTTGGAAAGCTAGAAAGATTATCTACAATTTCCAAGAATATTATTTTTACCATGCTACCTAGATAGTTATAGATTTCCCCCGAAGTCAGTACACAATTTATCCCTATGAAAAATTTGAAATATGAAACGTACACCATAAGATAATAAGCACATCCACAACAGAACTTCTTCTCCAATTCTCGATTCATTTCCAAATCAAAATGAAATTCATAGAAAGTTCCCATACATAGCTTTAACTACACATCGACATTACATCAAAATCTTAACACAAGTTACAAATGTGCATAGGATGCTCAATGTTCAATATGCTTATAAAGCTATTAGAAAGTCTAGCCACTAACTTAGTACAAAAGCTAACTATCTTGGAATTAATCCAATCGCCTTGCAAGGATTCACTGATCTTCTCGATCTACACCTGTGGAGTGGGAAAAATATTGGCTTGAGCTATATAGCTCAGTGACTAAGATATTTTTAGCTATAGGTAACAAGCCACACACTCAACATATATGTGAATATTCATATATGCAACCATGTCGTTTCTTAATCTAGCAATACAAGTTCAACATTTACAATTTCAATTCATAACTCAATGCATAACACGCAGATTTCATTATAGCTTAACATATCAAATGCAAATGCACAAACAATTGATTCGAGGGCTCCGTTGAACAAAACAAAGAAACCGAGGTTTACTTCACAAACAAAACGAGTCCACATTTCGGATCTCGTAAGCCACAAGCGGGCAGCCGAGGGAAGGCTTTTTGTCGACGTGCACGTGACTACGAAACGGTTCCTCTGTAACATCCCGTCACCGATGGGATGGGTACAGTTCATTTCATACATGTTTGGCATGTGCATACATGATTTAGTTATTTATGTATAATTGACAATGATTATACTGGCATTCGTACGTACATACATGTATGACATATTTCTGGTTTGATTTTGGATAATTTGGATTTGGAGATGATTAGGGCAAGTGTGATATTTAGGCCAAATTAGGCTCGAGAATTGAATTTGAGTTAGAAACGAGATTTAAGGAATTAAATTATGAAATTGGAGTATACGATC
>JANJEY010000007.1:27775804-27788811 GCA_024703695.1 Erythroxylum cataractarum
TTTATTCATAAAGTCTGTACATGACTATGAACAAAATGCGCTAAAGGGGATTGCCTTTAGGGCACTACTCTAACAGAAAATCCAATGGAGAACAACTCATATGTGATCTTGCAAAGGGACCTTTGCGAATTATTAAATCATATTTGGTATAGTTCGTTAATGGATGCAAATATCATACAGAATATCTTGGTCATAGTATGGAAACAATAAATAGTGGAGTTTGCATATAGGAAGAATTTATGGATTACTATGGTAAAATTATTGAGATTTTTAAAATTGAGTACCCTGCATTGCCAATAAAGCAAAGTGTGATATTTAAGTTTGATTGGTTTGATCCAACTCCAAATGTTAGTACAAAAACACATAGCCGATACAATCTAGTTGAAATCAACAAGCGAAGAAGATTTAGACAATTTGAACCTTTCGTATATTATGTCCCTTTTTCCAGCTTACGATGAGATAAGTCAAATTGCTTGGTCATTTGCAAAGTTAAACCTAGAGGTATTTTTAAATCACATGAAAAAGAAGAACAAATAATTGAAAGTGAAGGGTTTTAGGGAGATGTTTAAGAAATAAATGCGTATGTTACATATAACAAGAATGAACCTTTGAACAATCCAAATAATGAATATATTGAAATTTCATCTGGAGAGGATGAAGAGGACGATATATCTGAAGAGGAGCTTGACTTTGATTCTAATTCTTAAAGAAAAAAGATGATTATGATTTTGATTTTGATTTACAATTAATTGCTAATAACGATTAATTTGTGTTTGTAATAGAATATTATATTCAACAAATCAATTATTGAATTTTCAATATATTGTGTGAAATATTGAATTAAAATTGTTATATTTCTAGAATATTCAATCAAATATGAATTTTAGGTTAAAATATGCCACGAAAGATAAAATAGGATATGATGTGACCAAGGTTTAGAGTATAATTTGGAGCTAGTTATTGTCCAAGTGAAGCATCACATTCTACGACTACAACTGAATCAGATGTTGTACTTCCAGCTACTATACTTGTAGATGAGTCATCACCTTTTGTACTTGCTACTACACCACCTATCACCCATATACCGACAGAGATATCAAGCGTAAACAATGCGAACAAAGGAGGCGGCCTCTAGCCTATAACTGAGGGAGCTAATGGAAAAACTTACATCACAATTGTCAATAATCTATAAGTGAAAATACATGAAATACCATATGTTTATAATTAAGTTATAGTTTTTAATTTAAAAAATGGTATAAATTTATTTTTTAATATTAGGTTGAATTTGTCTGGATCGTGCTTAAGAAACATAACATCCAAATTCAAGGAGAAGATTAACCTTGAGGGTTATATATGGAAAAATATCTCTCAAGCGACAAAGTAATTTTACAATCAGGAGTTTGAGGTACACAAATATATAATTTTATATTCTTAATTGATTGTTATACATTAATTAGATAAATATTACATTATAAGTACTTATCTTATGTTTTTCCTTTTGTTTCAAAAAGAATTTTTTGGAGATTTTGAATTTGATGAGGTCATTTATAAAGTATAAGAGAGACGAGCACATACACAATACTGAAACTTTGTAGGCACGATATACAAGACTAGTATATGACCGCCTTATATTTTTGAACAAATATAGAGTCGCTGGAAGCAGTATTGGACATCACTTAAGGCAATGTTCACCTCAGAGGATAATTCTACTAACAGATATGGAGTACCGGGGCGAAAGAGTCTTCCCATATATACTGAAGGATCTATTATCCACCATAAGCGTGTAGAGAAAGTTGTATGTATCTACATTTTATATTTATATTCTGATTTGTTTACTTTAGTGTATTTCAATTTAATTTGATGTGTAAATTTTGGAATGAAAATATGTGTATTATGAAGAATGATATTGTTATAAATGTCTAGTGCTATATATGACTATATTGTTGATTTATTTTCTTTGTTCAACAAGTGTAAATACACAAAAATAGAGGAAATTCTACCAAAATGTTTATAAATTGTAGTTTGTTTAAAACATTTTATTCTGATGCAGGAAAAGTCTATGAGCACAAAGCCTACACCCTATCAACTCTTTTTGCACACTCACATTAAGAACCACAACGGTGTGATCTTCGTCAACACCCAATGTAGAGAACTAAATGTATGTGAAATTTATGCTTTAATATTAATGCTTAATATTTATCACTTACTATCATAAACGTAGCTTTTCGATATGACCAAATATAAGAAATCATTCAATGACAGTCTCAGTAGTTGGAAAATATTGATGAGAGTCAAACCTATCTTCATACAATTGGTGGTAGGGACCATCGTGGAAGGATATTCGACTTAGGTTCATTTGTAAACACGTGTTATTCGCAATCTTCTACATTTAGTACAACAACATCTAGTAGGCAATCTGCACACAATGAAGTCTATAAGCTTCAAAGCACAGTATAGACATTGGCAACTCAGATGCAACAGTCAATGAAGTACATAGTTAAGCTCTATAATGAGGTGGATGAGTTAAAGGGGAGGGGCAACACCTCATCGCAGCAATCAAAGCATCCGTGGTCACTAAATGAATAGCATACTTGTAGTCATTTCATATTAATTAAATATTTATTACATACAAAAAAAATTATTATCAATTAAGATAAAATTTACTTTATATCATCAATCAACCTTTTGTTTTAACAAATTAAATGTAGAAACAAATCAAAATATTATCAAAAAATAGCTGTTAACTGTATAAATTAAGCATCAACTATAAAATTATCAAATAAAATTAAATGTAGGGTAAAATTAATTTTTTTATAGTAAATTTACTGATTGAAAAATAAAGTTCGTCGGTAAAATTTATTTAATTTACCAAGGGACAACTAATAATCGTTAGTAATCTTGTCATTAACTTACCGATGGAATAATCATGTTCGTCGAATCAAAACAATCTTTTCGTTGTTAAGCTTACCGACAACATAAAATAACCGTCGGTATATTCATCGACGGTAATACAAAATGTCTGTCGATAAATTTGCAACAAAAAATTTGTAGTTCATCACAAATTATTATCTACGTCTATTTTTTCGACACCTTTTTTTGACGGTAAATTTCGTCGCTAACATAGCTTACCGATAAAATTTATGGATATTTTGTTAATAATTTTCATCACTAAACTTCAATTTTCTTGAAGTGATAGTATACGAAGTTAAAAAGGAGAAGTTGAAATTTGTAACCATTGAAATGAAAATTTTTTAAAAAAAAAGAACAAAAGAAGATTAAGACTCATCAAGCTCATTTTTCAATATATATTATTCTTTGTAATCTTATTTTGTTAATTTGATGATCCAAAAGACTCACCATGTTTAAACATTTTGTTTCACTTTATTGCATGAGTCTTTACATTCATCAAGAGGTATTGAAGTTTTTGTTTTTAATATTAAAGTCTTTTGATCTTTTAAATGATATTTGGAATACTTCCTGGGAAGTATTTTTAATCATAATGACATTAATCAAAAAGTATTTGAACATTTAAAGGTGCTAAAATCATGTTTTTGAGGTGATTGGATAACTCATATAGATTAATAGTCAACTAATATAGGTCAAATTTTTTAAATTTAAATATTGAGAGTTTATTATAACATTGGTTGATGTATTGGTCAACCAATATATCATATTAGTCAATTAGTGTTCCAACAGCTAACGAAGCTAAAGCGTTTAATACATACTAGTCGATGAGTATAATATGTCAAATATATTTATTGTAACGGTTAGTCTTTGGCTCCAACGACTGTTGTGAGTTCTAGAACACTATAAATATTTTTTTTCATTGATTTAGCATCAAGTTGCATTGAGTGTCCGATACACACATTTCTAAAAAAATTTTAGTCATTTGAGCATTCATTATCTAATTTTGAAAGCATGAGCCATTTTGTGATTATCAAAGTATCCAAGTTAGCAATTTTGAGTTTTAAGCTATTTTTGGGGTTTGTGATCATTTTATTAGATTTATCTAAACGTGGTTTGGGGGTTCTTCTATACCTTAAAGAGAGATTGAAAATAAGGTTCTTTGCCAAAATAAAAAAAAATTGTACAAAGTTTATTCTTCGTCCTGAAAAACAATAATAATAAACATCTAACACAAGTCTTAAGAGTGGACGTTAGTAAAAATTGTTCATTGAACTACTATAAATTGGCTTGCATTTCTCTTTTCTTATTCTTTATTTTATTGCTTACAAACATAATTGAATTCACTTACTTTTATTTCATTCTTGCATTTTTTATAATTTACAAACATTGTTCTATAAGTTAGTATACTTCAATTCAAATCTTGAATTCATCCAGTTCACTTGCCTCCTTCTGGATGCCATTAATTAGAAAATAACAACAGTAATTATAACATAGTCTATTAGGAAAACAAAGTCTCAAATTTTATATCATGTCCCGCGTCAAGTCATGGGGTTATCCTTATAACGAATTAGCTTGCATTCTTTTGTTTGGTGTCGTCTTAATTGGTAACAGTGGCGTCTAATACTGAAAAAAGACATGATAAGAGCCAGGGGCACCTAATCAGAGAAGGATATATGAAAGAAAATATCTAGTGTCGAGTATTAGAAAAACTATATCCCAACAGCTAGCAACTAGATAGGGACAATCACAAAAGTTCAAGTTAAACATCACAAGGCAAAATCAATCAGCTATCAGCCATCAACCATGAAAGGACTGCAATAGAGGAACAGAAGCGAGGCCAGAGAATTTGTATGTGAAATACAAGCAAATTACATGTTTTGGCAACAATATTGAACGAGGGATGAGAAATTGGTAAATATTTTAAATATATATATATATATTAAGAAAAGTTAATGATTCAAAACAAAATATAGTGCAAACACGCTTGTTTCATTTAACAAGTTTTAAAGCTTATTTAACCGTAATTTATTCTATATGATCTAGTCTTTTTAGAATATTATTTTTATTGTCTTAGCCAGATCTTTAGATGTTTTTCCACCTCGAAACAATAGTTTTCTTATCCAGGTAGTGTAAAAAATCAAACTTACTAAACCTTAGGAAACAATCTCAAGTTAAGGAAACAATCTCAAGTTAAGGAACGGAAGTATCGAGGGTCTGTCCAATTTTATGTTGTCTTATTCTATCTCATAAATTTCAATTATTTATTTATGCAAGATTCGCGTTCATTTATGCGAGATTCATGCTAAATTTACATAAATAAATAATTAAAATTTATTAAACATAATAATACATCGTAAAATTAAAGAAAAAAATCTGGGCTCGCATAGAGGTGACTAAATAGACATCGTATGTCCCTTTGAAACGGAAGTGCACGATGGTTATTAGACATTCTTGTAATAAGAAGTTGACACGTGCCCAACTGAAAAGTGTGCTCTCTTTGGTGGTTGCTCTTGTCTTGACGTCAAGTAGAAGTAGACATTACAGTAAAAAATCAGTGAAAAAAAGCTAATAATATAGAGTAACAACAAAAAACGAGAGATAAAAGAAACAGTAACTCGATTCATATTATATGCTATTTACATAAAGAAAAATGCATATTTGAAGTAACGTCAGTGTGGTCACGGATCGGTGTGTATGGAGAGAAAAGGTGAAAAACCTGGACAATTATGGTCGTATACTGAGCCAAGGTCCTCCATGAAATGACATGAAGATAGATATATACACTGTACTATATACATAATATACATACACTAAAAATCTAATACGTATGAAACGACATTTATTCCCAGGGTTTCCATTTCTTTCTTTGCACATGTTCACTTTATCTGTTTCAGGAGCCTTTGTAACAGTGGCCTTTCAGAAGTTTGTGAAGCTCCTAACCAAGAAAAGAAAGAGTGGTTGAGAGAGAGAGAGAGAGAGACCGTACTCTGTGTTGTGGTCGCGTGAATGTTCGAGAGAAAAATGGGAAGAGGGAGAGTTGAGTTGAAAAGAATCGAGAACAAAGTCAACAGGCAGGTTACTTTTGCTAAGAGAAGAAATGGGTTACTTAAGAAAGCTTATGAACTGTCTGTTCTCTGTGATGCTGAAGTTGGTCTCATTATCTTCTCTAATCGTGGCAAGCTCTATGAGTTTTGTAGCAGTTATAGGTATTGTATATATCTTGATCTCTCTTTCTATCTGTACGTTTATATATCTGCCCGATGATAGGTTCATATACATCTTAACTGAGTTCATGGATGTTTATGTTTTATATGGATCCAAGATCTGTGTGTTTTGACAACCTATTTGTTACTAGGATCTACTTAGGGTTTTGGTCGTTTTCACGATCTAATGAATGTTCCTTTCAAATTTTATTGAATAGGAGGTACAGCCTTAGAGCTGAAAGTTCAGATTTATTTTTGTTTTGTTTCACTTGAAGGTTTGAGTTTCTTACTGCCATTTATGAAGACCCAGTAGTTCTTTTTTTTTTTTCCGTTCTAAATTTATAATTGTCTTATTTTGCTAAACAAGTAACGTTGGAAAACAAGTTCCACCAATTGTTAATCCCTCTACAGAGAAAAACTTATGAGTATATGGTTATATCGTTCATCTTTGCTTCTCTTCAAAGAGTAGCTTTATGATTTATAGACAACCAGTTGATCATTAAGTGGTTAGTAGGTCGTACTAATTACCTCATAAGGTTCTGGTTACTCCTGTCAAAGTAAAGTCCAACTCCAAGGTTATTAAACAGAGGTCACTGTTAAGATTCGGTGCAGGCGATGTGATGGTTTGCAGGCTTACATCTGCCGGATTTTGAGGTGCAGCTACAAAACTGTTTCAAAAAGTGAGGCCTGAGACTGAGAGAGAGAGAGAGCCGCTGATGTTTGCGCTTCTAAAAAGCTTCAAAACATGGCGAAATGTATTTATCATTATAACTGGATTTTAAAAGGACCGACTTTTCTTAGTCTGGTTTTTGTTGGTTTCTTTCTACTCTCTTTAACAAAAACTTTATTCTGAATTCAATGACGAAAAACACTCTAAGAAGTGCAACCTGGAGCTCAAAATTCAACTTACCCGAACCGAAAAGTTGGCATAAGAAGGAAAACTTTTAATAGCCTAATAAGGTTATTATTAAGTTGAAGCATATGCTCTATTCGTTTGTCTATTTCAATATCTTGAAGGTTTGAACACTTAGCTGAGCTGCCGAACTCTGTCTGTCAATTGTACTTGGCATTTTGCTCTTATTTCTTTTTAATTTTTGATCTATACTGTCTCGCCTCTGCTGTTAGCTTAAATAGCTTCCTACTTTGTGCTTAGCAGAAAGGAAAAGAAGAAACATTATCTATCTACTCTAGTTATCCACTTAAGAAACATATAACAATGAACTCACTTCAACTTGGAAATCCTGATTTGTCATAACCCTCACCGTGATTACCCTTTTCCTCTCAGGCCCTGAATCACACTGGAGAGTGTAGAAATTTTATATATTAAAAGGAATCTAGGATTATTTAATAGTATTTTTATTTTCCCCTTAATTGGATTGATACATTAATAATAGAAGGATATTAAGAATACATGAATTAAAAGACATTGATGATTTAATTGCAAAATTTTATGTAAAATTATCTATTCATATTAAATGGCTATATCTTAACTTTTTAAATACTAACTCTCCATACTAGGTTAATCTCAACAATTGATTAGCTTCTTATGACATGATTAGTTAATTAGACAGCATGAACTCATGATTTCAACCTCCTTAATGCGGCCAACAAATATTGGGCGGGGAAGGAAACTTTCGCAGTATTTGGCCTAGCGGATCATCTTTGTTGATATTCTTTCTACCCTTGCTTGTCTCTTAGCATGATTAAGACTCTTGAGAGGTACCAGAATTGCAGTTATGGCGCTCTGGAAGCCAGCAGACCAGCGGGTCAATTACAGGTATTTAGTTTGGTAATTCAATTAAATTGTTTGCTTTCCTTTGCTAGAGGAAACAACAACAAAAAAATGCTTCAATGCTTGTTCATTTTTTACATACATTGGAGAAGGTTATAATGCTGTTATTACTGGGAGAGACACCTAGTTCAAATGTTGTTATCTTCTAATTCATTCCGTTTTTTCAGAATCATTTACGGTTAGTTCTAGAGAACATGTCAAGATTCAGGGTTAAGTGTAATTCTACAAAATTAATGGTTCATGTGACATATTGAAGCAGCACAGCTACGAGGAATATCTGAAGCTCAAAGCTAGAGTGGAGGTCCTACAGAGATCTCAGAGGTAAGCTCTCTCCATGTCCCTATGCAACTGAAATTCGGATGCTGTATTGGCTAATCAACATTAATTGGTAACTTGTAACTGATTGAGGATTTGCATTGTGATCATGTAACAGTTAGTTGATCCTAGCCTTGTTTTGAACAGGAATTTCCTTGGGGAGGAATTGGGACCCTTGAATTCAAAGGAGCTTGAGCAGCTTGAGCATCAACTAGAGGCATCTTTGAAGCAGATTAGGTCAACAAAGGTACTCATCTCCGAGAATATATTGCTATCTAAGTCTAATATATAACTAAACATCCTCTATAAATAGCCCACATCCCTATTAAACTTTCGACTAATTCAGTAATTCTTAAGACTATTAATATCTTAAAAGATGATTAGAGATGCTTACATCATTCAACATTCTATAAAGAAATTTAAGAAATTCCCCACCCCGCAATCTCCAGTAGTGTTGCCTTTATAATTGGGGACAAGATCCTCTGTTTCTGTCTTATTCTGTCTCATGAAATCTCAGCTATTTATTTTGCGAGACTCACGCGAGATCCACACGGGACCTACATGAGACCGACATAAATAAATGGCTGAGATTCATTGAACACAATAAGACACCATAATATTGAACAGGAGATCTGGACTCTTATAGTTGTGTACTTTGTTTAACGTACAGACGCAGAATAATATACTACTTAAGAACTCACATTTACTCTTCCCTGTCGTACTTGTCAGACCCAGTTTATGCTTGATCAACTTGCTGATCTTCATAACAGGGTAGGTCTCCCTATGCATGCCTGTTATATGCAAATTTACCTTTTTCTTCCCCTTAAATGTATACGCCATATCCGTAATCATATTGTTACATTCTTATTGGAGCAGGAACAACTCCTACTCGAAACCAGTAAGGCTTTAAGGAGAAAGGTATTAGTAGTTTCCACTTCAATCACATGTGTTCCAAGTTTCTTTTTTTTCTCTTTGTTAAGCTTTTGTTGTGATAAATAGTAGCAGTAGGAATGTCTGTCCCTTTACAAAAGTTTAAGGTAACAGTAAAGCATATGCATGGATCGGGGATTTGTGCAGGATTTATATGTATATATTTAGGTTTTCTGTAGTTGCAATTCTCAAAATAAATTTTGTTGTACCCTTTTTAAGTACATCAAAAAGGATAATAATTTTGCCTTCGTTTCCATCAGTTTGAAGAAACAAATACACCAATTCCAGTTCGACAAGCATGGGAAGCAGGAGGACATAACATTCCATGTACCCGTCTTCCAAGTCAATCGGAAGGCTTCTTCCATCCATTAGGAGGAAGCTCCACTCTGCAAATTGGGTACTCATCATGATAAAACCCTTAACATTCGAGGGTTTCCAGTTTTGTTCTTTTTTGACGATATTGGTTGAAGATTCAAAATTTTCATTTGGTGCACTGCAGATACAATCCTGTGGTTGAAGACGATGTTCATGTTAATGGCCATCCTCAAAATGTCAATGGCTACATTCCCGGGTGGATGCTCTAAATTGACGACTTCTTTTTTATCCACTGGAATTTATCTCGCTGCTTATTTCCTCTCTTTTCATTTATTTTCCTTTTCCTTTTTTTTTGTTTGGACGTGCTTTATATTATAATGCCAAGCTTTATATTTTGTTCGAAGACAATAAGCGCTTGCTTCTACTATGCAATGATTAGAAAAAGGAAATGACAGCTACTGTTCCCAACTTATGGGATTTAATGCACGGCTTCCATGGTTTTGTTTGTAAATAAAATTCTGAAATATCTGTTCCAAGCATTCAGTAAAACGTAAGAATACTGTAAAGAAGTGAATGTTGATTGAAGTCTCTCCATTCAATAATTATTTCTTTTTATATATTTTTTTATTTTTAATAGGGGAATCAAACTCAACATTTACACTTTTTTAAAAACTTGTATGGGCTAATTTGATATTGCTTTTTACTAATTTCTAACATTTTAAACTAATTTTCGAAAGATCCTCATGCTCTCTAATTGGTTATGTAATTTTATATTTTGGGAACATTAACATTACGTAGGACTCAAAGTTTCAAAGGATCAAGCTTAAGGGTTGATTGAGTATATTCTCCACATCAATTTTATGAATTTTAAATTTCATTTAAATAAGGGAGTTAAATTTATTTCCTTTATTTTTTTTAATATATTATGGATCTATTACCAAATTTAAATACTATTTATTGTACAAGATATTATATATATATACACTTTCTTTGTAATTTGATTTATTTTTAAGGAACTTTTATAGATTAATATTATTTAAAAAAGATCTTTATACTTGATTCAATAATTCTTATAATTTTTATTAAATTTTTTACAAGGAACATGTATATTATATATAATTAATTTTCGTCAAATCTTTTTCAAAAAATTAAATAAAAATTATAAGACTATAAAAATAAGTATGAAAAATTTTAATATTAAATTACAAGATTTAAAAAAAAAATAAACTTATATAAGAATTGTTGTATATGTTTTTATATTTTAATTGTACCCAACAAATATACTTGAAGTCGGCCTTGTACCAAGCTTTCACGTTACTATGGCAGCAATAGGCAACTAGAGTTCAAGTTCTTGAAGAGAAACAAAGTCATGCTTGACACTTACACACAACCCAATGAAAATTGTATAAGTTTATGCACAGAAATGAAACACCTAACAAAGGTCTTACACAATATATTATTTTTCACAAAAATAATAGCATACATTTGAATATAGTGCGAATTAGGTCTCACTCTTTTCCATAAGCAAAGTGATAAGGATAACTAAAGTCCATATCTATTATAACCATTATTATTTGGTTTGTTATATATTGTGTATCTAGATTGGTACTTATCCTATAGTTAGAAATTATCCAGACTTATCCTATAGTTTTGTAAACTCTATTTATACATCTTATGCTCAACGTGAATGAAGTGTATTTGCCTTTCTAAATATCATTTATATGGTATTAGAGCATGTTCTGGTCTAACAACCTAAGAAGCTATAATTTCTACTGAGGGAACTCTTATGTCTTCTTCTTCTTTTTCTTCGTCGACTACTTCTCATATTTCAGCTCTTCCAAACATCACACATTAGTTGTCTATCAATTTAAATTCTACCAATTATCTAGTTTTAGAAGACACAACTTCTACCTCTTTTACATAGTTATATTTTAGCAATATGTTGAAGGCACCTGAACATCACCACCTCAACAAATTACTGATTAATCAAATCCAACTTATCATGACTGGTATAAACAAGATCGATTAGTTTTAAACTGGAACACTGGCTCTATCATGAGAGCCTTATTCCTCAAGTTGTTGGTGTTTCCAACTCCTATGCGACATGAAAAAAATTAGCCAATACTTATGCTTGGGTTTCTAAGACACAGGTACAAACCATTAAAGCAAAATTTTTTAAGCTAACAAAGGAACATACTGAATCTATTGCTTAGTATACTTAACCAGAAAAAGGAATGTTTGATTAGTTGGCAAAACTTAGTAGTCTTATAATGAAGGATGATTTGGTTCAAGTTGTTATTAATGGCTTGGGTCTAGCATATAGACCCGACAGTTAAATATGACAATAGTGACAAAATCACACCATTCTCTAAGTTAGATTAAAAAAAGAAGGGATAAATTCAACTCGTATTTTTACCAATATATACTATGACTCAAAATGCGGTACAAGTAATTTCAAGAATAAAAATCTGTTAGATCCTTTGATTGGTCTCTTGAAAATTGTTTAGATGCTATTTCTTTTGATGATTTATATGGATTATCGCTTAGTGAAAAGGAGAATCTTGTTGTTGAAATAGGTGCAAAGCCACTTATACAACCTACAACTCAATATATGAATTCAACTGTCAGAGGATATTCATCTCTTGGTAGAGGAAGAAACCAAACGATGACACATGGTAGAGGACATTCCAATGTTGAACAATATTTATTGTCATAATTATAACGTAAGTCAATCTTTGAATAATTCTTTTCATTTTCATAATGTCTTATGTGTTCTTTTTTCTTATTAGAATTTATTATTTGTTTATGCTTTTACTAATGTCAATAACGTTTCTATTGAATTGTTTCATGATTAAGGATATCCACATGAAGGAGCTCCTTCATTTAGGTCAAAATGGTAATGGTTTATACTCTGTGTTCCTAGAACTCATTCGACTACCTCGTAGTCCAGTTAACATAATGACTTCCACTCTAAAGCAGTGGCATTCACATTTGAGACATGAAAATTATCAAATAGTTTGACAAGCTCTTCAGCAAAATTAAATTCCTTTTATTTCTCCTAATAAATCGAGTCTTTCTCATGCTTCTAGTGTTAGTAAGAGTCATAAGTTGTCGTTTTCAGTCTCTCATTTTAAAGCTATCAATCCACTTGATTTTATTTATTTTAATCTTTAGGGTCCATCTCTTGTTTCTTCAGTGGATGACAACTGATATTATGTACTATTTTATGATCATTATTCTAAATATTTTTGGATTTATTTTATTAAGTATAAATCTGAAGTGCTTAGCATTTTTATCAAGTTTCATCACATTGTTGAAAAATGTTTAATCGAAAAATAAAATGCTTTCAAGCTAATTAGGGAGGGGAATATCAAGTCTTACAATCATATTTACCTAAAACTGGAATAACTGTAGGAAAATCCCGGGGTGTTCATCATATGAACACAGTGTGGAATTTAAAATTTTGAGTCCCGGGACATTCCCGAAAGCCAGGATCCAAGTGTATGTACAAACAATCAAACCATAACGACCAAAGGAGACCGTCT
>JANJEY010000007.1:28075539-28085806 GCA_024703695.1 Erythroxylum cataractarum
TTGAATTTCTCCGAATGATAATGACATGATGGCTTATGTAATTGGGATGATTAATGCATGTTTAGAATGCATGTGTAGAATGTGTGTATGTATGGGTATATGTTTGTGTGAATTGAAATTATGTATGGATGTTGGGATCGGGTCCAAAGTTTTGGGGAGCTTGTCACTGGCGCAGCCTGACGGGCCACCTCGGGAATGGAGAATCGAGACCCGGGACCAACAATAACTTCTTCTTCTAATAATGCTAATGTTGTCTCAGACTCTACGAACCACTTGGTTGGTGGTGCCGCTATTGATGTGGTTGTGGTATCGATAATGTTGCTCTCAATGAAGCGAGGTTTTGGTATAAGAACTTCGTTGCTATGCTTCGTGAGGTTCTGTCCACCATTCCCAATTCTCAAAAGGTGAAGATTTTTAAAACCTAGTTGATTTTGAAGTTTTATTCAAAAATTTGGGTGCTTTTTTTTTTAGTTTTATTCGAACCTTCTTCTTGTTACAATTTTTCTTTTTTTGTCTTATATTTTAATAACCAGTAATTATCTTGATTGTTATAGCTAAGCTATCTCTGATATTTCAAATCTGTTTGTAGATTATAGTTCTTCATGCATCATGAAAAACAAAACAAGATTGGTTTTTATAGGTCACTACAGAAGGCCTTACCTTTTCCAAAATCTTGATTTAGGTTGACTTGGTCGTAATTCCAGCTACAATAGGGTAAATTGGTGTTCTTCCTAGACATGTATCAACAATTGTAGACTTGAAACCTAGAGTGATGTCAGTAATTGTGAAGTTAAATAGGGCAAATGGGTGTTCTTATGCCAAATTTGTTTTTTGATGTATAGAAAATGCTTTTGCCTTATGGTCTACCTCTTGATAGAGAGGATGATTGAGATTAATTATTAGGATATCTAGTAAAAATGTTAATCTTGCTAATCGTTCTTGGATTTGCAATAATTGTATTAATGGATGCTTATAAGGAACAATAGTCATTCACAGTAGGGATAGACAGTAAAGTAGTGTGGTTAACGTTTATGCACATGTCAATTTCTTTCTCTCGTACATGTGAATGATTGTCTTGGCCATTTGATCAGTGTTCCCTTTAGTCTTGACAACCAAGGTGGTTGTTTGGTTATGCAAATTGCATCACAATTGTGTTGCAGAGATATCATTTACATGTTCATTGTATCACACTTACAATTTGGGGTCCTCACTATTGCAATTTATTAACAATTCTAAATGAACTACTTAGTTAAGAGTTGTAAGGGTGATGCTACATAAGGACTAATTCTCACTACTTGTTGAAGTATGCACGCACCACAATCATAAGCCTTTATTTGTTTGGTTTTTTCTTTTTTAGTCATATGTTAGGCCTGATTTAGGTTTCAAGGACATCTTTTATGCATTAAGCACAATTTGATTTCTCATTCTTACCATCTTACCACTTAGGTAAAGTCTTGGTGATTAATATAATTATTAATTTATAAAATTTTATTATATACAATTAATGTGCAAATTTCTTTAATTATATAAATAGACATATGTTTTATTTCTTAACATAATTAGAATTAATTAATTTAAAAACAGAATATATTATTTTAAAAATAATTAACATAAAAGTATAATTAAAAAATAGAAAAAACCAAACATGTTTTCTTTTTAATTTTTCATTACAAACCTCAACCAAACAATTTTTTGTTTTCAGTTTTTATATTAAAAATCTCTATCAAACAATTTTTTTTCTAATTAGAAAAGAATAAACTAAAAATAAAAAACTAAAACTAAAATTACAACAGAAAAATAAAAGTGAAACCAAATGACCCCTAAAGTTCCAACAACACATAGCATCGTCAGTGTATATTTTAGGAATTAGTCACATTGCTTCCTTGATTTGCACTTGACTGAGAAGTTTGATCACATACTGGTTAATTCAATGATGCTTTCCTCCTCATTGCTTGGGTCTGTAATTGTTAAGAAGTGTTGTTAAGTTTTCCATTAAACCTTAGACCTCTTGGTTCAAAGGATAACTTGAATGAATGTGGATTAACTTCTCCATACTTCCTTTTACGACTACGCAAAGAGTTGACAACCTATAAACAAACATATTGTTAATAGTATTCACTTGTGGAAGTTATCAATAATGTGACGAATGGTCATGTACTTGTAGTATTGCTGTGTCGACTCAATACAACAATATGTTCATCTTGTGAAGAGACTTTGGAGATGACATAATAAATATGACATAAATATCATTGTTAGTTTGATAATCAAAGAATGTCATAAATATCATTAGATATATGAAGCAATACATAGTAATCAAAACAAGGTTTGATAATCAAATAATGTTTTATACTTATGGAGATCGTTAAGCAGGGTAAGTTGAGCCTTTATTCTTACATTTTCTAACATTATGGCTAGAATTACCACATTTCCTACATTTTTGTACTTGACCCTTTCAAGTCAATTTGTTTGGATTTTTCAACTTATTAGGCTCATTTGCTCCTCTTTTTCTAGCTATTTTAGGTCTTCCTAGCATAACTCTTATGAGTGGGTTTTATTACTTGTTGCACCTCTAATAGGCTACAATACATGGTCATATAATGTGAGGAATTTGTACTTCTTGTAGCAATCATCTACATATGCCTCCGAATGTTGCTTAAAATGGAAAACAACACTTATAACATGCTTACAAGGATATCCATAAAACTCCCATGCCTGAAAACTACATGATTGGTGTCTACCAATCCTTATAGTATGCTTGCCATCACCCTTAGACAATTCATATGCTCAATCACCATTCCAAACTATTCTCCACTACATTTTGACTTTCTTATTCTTTTCCAATTTCTTCATAATCCTTAGTGTAACATCTGACTTCAAACTATGAAAAAATTCTCTCATATCTGCATGCCTCTTTATCATCATGATTCTAATGATTTCAAGCATTTTGATAATTGGTTTAGCTCATGTTGGTAAGAACCATCTATTAAAATTTTCACTCATATTATTGTCGATAACTGGGGATTTTGATTCAAAAGATTGGTAACATCTTGCCAACCTCTTTTTAGGATATTCAAGAAATGATGATGCATATTGAAGTCTTGATTTATCTTATCCTTTCAACCGCTCGTTTAAATCTTCAATGTAAGTTAACGATGCATAATTCTAAAATTGCTTCCAAATCTTTTCCCTTCCAATTCATATGCCACGTGTCTAGCATATATCCAATAAGTGAAACATCAAAATGTATCTTCCACAACATTAATCAATCCATATAACAATCAAAAATATTAAGGGAATATAAAATTTGTATAAAAATAAACTATAAATAAATAAAATATAAAATATCTTTTGTTATCTAATATAATTGTAAGCCCTTCACCATTATCCAATTACAAGTCAGAAGCCAAAATATTTATAAATCATGTTCATGAATCAGTATTCTTTACCTCAACAATAGCCCAAGCTAGTGGATATATCACTCCATCATCATCCCTCTCAATTGCACTCAATAGCTAGCCTTGGAATTTTATCTTTAGAAAGCAACCATCAATGCCAAAAATTAGCCCCAAATGCCTCATCCTCTTTTCATGGCATCAAAGCAAATGTAAAATCTTTTGAACCACACAAAGAGAAAAATAAGTACGAATAAATGAATAAATGTCACAAATATAGTTATTGATGATATGTATAAATTTAATTTTGCATACCTATAACAAATAAGTTTCTTCATTCCTTACTAGTTGTAACTCAACTATTAGTCCTAAATTACTAATCTTCAACTCATGTACGTATCCTTGCAGCTTGGCATATTCATTCACATAATTTTTTGGCCTCTCTTTTTCTCAATCTTTTTTTTGCTGCTTCACATATACTTGAGTTAACAAATATATTAAGTTTTTATCTACATTCTTCAATAATCTTCTCCTTCAAGATACTAGGCTTCTTAATTATTCTTTCCTTAAAATGTCTTTTAAGGAACTTAGCTAAACCCAATTTAGGTTTATTGGTAGTAAAACAACTATGCTTAGGATTATATGTTTTCACTTTGAAGCACTATTCATTCTTGTCTTAACCGACGTACAATTCCCATGGGCATCTTTTGATACATCTAGCTCTAATATTGTGATTTTCACTTTTCTTAAACTTGACATTTTATCATGTTTGCATTGCGTAATCCATAACAAAAATCTCTAAATTCTTTAGCTAATCCAAACTCCATCTCCAATCTCCAATGTGTTGCCATGTCAGATGAATTATGCCTAAAACTAGTACTAGGCCTTCATAATAGTTTACCAAGCTCTTCTCTGCTTGGATATTCATCACTATCAATAAAACTACCATAATCAGTCAAGTCAATTTTAACTGGTGAGTTATTATCAGGAATGTCAACTTATATAAAATCCTTTGCCTTGGTCTCTATCATGATCATCCAATTCTTCATTAATCCTACTTCAACTCCTTTGCCAACTCTTACACCAAATCCTTCGTTAACTCCTTTGCCAATTGTTTCATTAACTCCTTCACTAACTTATGCACCAACTAGTTTGTCAACTCTTTCACTAACTCCTTCACATTCCTACATTAACTCCTTTTTCAACTTCTTCACTTGCTCCATAGATTCCCTCTTTGCCCTCGCTATCTGAATCCTCTCTTGTAGTTATAGGCAATATCTTAGGTGCAAGGATTGAGGTGTCTAACAATTGATTTACATAAATATCAATCATTTGGTGAATTTTTATAAGGTTAATGAGCCTAAAAAAACTTTTATTTGATTCAATCCATCTTAATGACTCACTAAATTGAAAACCAGGTATACTCACTTTATGCACTTAAAGGTATCTTAACTCCTTTCCCATCTCACATATTTACCTGTAACTAACATAATTAAGGTCTAGCTTATCAAAAACACTTATTTGCCTATTAACATATTTCAAATTCAATTATACTACAAACTTGGGGTGATCTTGTAGTTCCTACAAGGTGGAGACAATAGGGTTGGTCTATGGATTTTCCTTCCTTTTGTTGCAGTTTGCTAAAGGGTTGAAGGGAGATAGTGCATTAAGCTATTCGCAAGGGCCAACTTGATCCTCTTCCCTAGGGATGCCAGATGAGGGAGCCCTAGAAGAGCTGCTGACTCCAACTATCGTCCATGTACGATCCATATAGATCCGATCACAACTTCAAATATGGAATTCAAAGGGATCAAATAGGAAATGATACTTTGTAAATCATTTGAATATCATTTTATTATACTAACTCCCACGAGAAATGATATTTGACATGCGTATGCTTATTTCTACCATAAGCAACTGCATTTTTTGACATCTTAATTTTGGAAAAACTATTATAAAATATCCTTGTTCCTTCTTTCTATTCATTTGTATTCTATAGATGGTACTGCCAACTAAGGATGTTCATTTGTTGGATCGGGCCCGTGAACTAGGGGCCTGACATGACCCCGTTTGATTTTTATTTTTTCAAAAAGAATTTTCAAAATTTACGTCGTTTTGGACAAAACGATGTCATTTTTAAATATCCCATTTAAGTAACCCCAACCCGAGCTCATATTGAGATTCAGTCAACCCTAACCTGGCCTCTTAACTTCATGCTAGGCTGGGTCAGGCTCAAGTCCAAATGCCAAGCTTATTGCCAACTGCTCAAATTCTATGGATGAGAGAGTGACAAAAGCTTTAAGTTAAAATCCTAGAACTAAGAGAAAAGACATAACCTAATGTGCTTTTTTTTAATCATCAAGAACTACTACAAAATCGTTATCAAAATAATTGAAGTGAATCACACGTTAATACACTTACTTATAAAACGATATAGAATGCATGAGAAGGGGGGCTTGAATTGTGTATTCCCCTTTTTGAAAAATCTTTCAAAACTGTTTGGTAGAAATAAAATTCTTTACAGAAATTCCGATAGATTCTGATTAATCAAAACTTTTGAAAAACCTTGTTTACGAGTTAAGTATTGATAAAACTTGAATCTAAAATATAGAGATATAGAGTGAGAGTGGTTGACACAGAGATTTATCCTGGTTCACCCCAAACCGTGGGCTACGTCCAGTCCTCAGAGTTGCTTCTGAGATTTCACTATCTCTTCAATTTTACAAGCATTCTTTGCGAGCCTCTTCAGGTCTCTACAACCAGTATTCTTTCACACTTAGCCTCTGCACGCTATCTGTACTACTTTTTCTCATAAAATTGTTTGAACACTTGTTACAATAAAATAGCTCTCAGCTAATTCTCACAATAAGCTCTTTACGATCACGTAGATGTAATTCTCACTTTGTCACTTTTTCTTCTTACTTTCTCTAACTTTGCAGTATTCGACTTTGACTTGTATTTATAGCCTTCTCCTCCAACTGGTTCTTGATTATTGTTTCTTGAATCTTTAAAGAAACGGTTATTCAGTTTGAGTTATGTAATTAACTCGAACTGACTCCTTCGTCTTCTTTTTGAATTCCGCATCTTCTTTTCTTCGTCTATGTTTCTGCGTTTGAGTCTGCTTTTACTATTTCTCATCTGCGTCTGCGTCTGCTTTTACTATTTCGCGTCTGCGTCTACGTCTGTTTTGCTTTGCTTCTGCGTCTGCTTTGCTTTACTTCTGCGTCTACTTTGCTTTACTTCTGTATATCTGTGACTTCGTCTATCTGACTTCGTCTGTATTTTTTGTGACTTCGTCTGTCTATCTTCGTCTGTATTGTTTTTCTTTTTATTGATTCTCTTTTTGTTATACATCAAAATCATATGTAAGTAAAGTCATTTGGACTTAACACCTTAGCTCAATCATATGCACCCTTAATTTCTACACCAAAACGATCAATTCTTACCCTAAACCAACATCAAACATAAAAGAACAACCATGAAGATCAAAGTAAACAAAAACACACAAAATAAGTCCTAAAACACCATAGTAATAACCTATTATGTAAGAAACATATGCTAAATACTTAGAAAAACATACATTAATGCATAACTATCACTTTCTCATGATGAGAAGTTTGAAGATGTTTGGTATTGTGATAATTTTTGTAGTAATCATATAATTGGCAACAAAAGGTTATTTGTAAATCTTGATGAGTCAATTAAGATGGAAGTAAGAATGGCAAATAATAATTGGGTTCAAGTACGTGGAGCGGGCACTATTGTTATTATGTTAGAATTTAGATTGAAATTACTAGATGATGTGATATATGTGCAAAGAATAATTCAAAATTTGATTAGTATGGGTCAGTTAATGAAGAGTGCTTATTTTGTTGTGTTTGATGACTGTGAGTGCATGATCTATGATAAGAACATGTAATTCATTATGTGAAAATGATAGCTAATAAGATGTTTATGTTTGTATTTTCTGAAGCTCTAGTTAATGCTTTCAATGTAACTAGTAATGATAGTTTTCCTTAACGTTAAACGTTTAATCATCTTAATTTTAGTTAACTAACCTTATTGTGTAAAAGGAATATGGTGGATGGTCTTCCTATGAATGATAGAGAAAAAAACATTATAAATCTAGCATTTGTTGGAAGCAGCATCGAGATAAGTTTCCTAAAGGAAGATCACAAAGAGCTTTTGGTGCATACAGATATGTGTGTGCCAATATAGACACTATCCTTAAGTGGAAGCAAGCATTTCTTAATTTTTGTTGATGAACTTTCAACAAATAGTTGGGTGTATTGTTTGAAAGAAACCTTTTAAATGTTTTAAGCAATTCAAAACTATGGTGGAAAAGGAAAGTGGCTATTCTATTTTAACACTACAAACTAATCATGGTGGTGAGTTTCTTTATCCAAAATTTAACACTTTTTGCAATGATTGTGGTATTCAAAGACAAATCATGGCAAGTTACACACCCTAATAAAATGGAGTCATAGACTGGAAGAATAGAACGGTTATTGAAGTAGCTAGAAGTATGTTGAAAGATAAAGGCATATCTAAAGAGTTTTGGGCTGAAGCAGTAGGGTTACCTATTTATCTTCTCAATTGGTTTCTAACTCAAGCTATTAAAAGGATGACTCCATATGAAGCATGGCAGGCAACAAACCCAATAAGTCATTTGAAAGTATTCAATTTCATTTCCTATTCTCTCATACCAGCTAAAGTTGGATGATAAGGGTGTGAAATGCAGTTTTGTTGGGTATATGAAGAAACTAAAGGCTATAGATTGTATGATCCTATTTTGGAAAAATTAATTAGTAGTCATGACATTTTTTTTAATGAAAATGATGATTGGAATTGGAAGAATGTTGATGTGTATCCAACTTATTTGAGGAAGAATGTTGATCCAAGTAAACCCACCTCTTTGTCATCACCTAGATCATCACCAAGGAAAATGAGGTGCTTTTCCACATATACCAATCATATGATATTTTTCATCTTGCCATGGAGACCAATTGTTTTGAAGATGCAATAGAGAGAGAATAATGGTATTTTGTAATCAATAAAAAGAATAAAGCAATTGAGAATAATAAGGCATAGACGTTGCTTGACTTACTAGAAGAAAAGGAAACAATTGGCTTAAAGTGGATTTATAAGTCCAAGCTCAACTCTGATGATTCTTTGTAAAGATACAAAGTGAGATTGGCACAAATCCTAGGTATTGTCACCAGTGAAGTCTATGCTCCAATTGCTCATTTTGACATTACTATAACACCGTTGGTAGAAGCAACCCTCCATGAATGGGCAGTGTGTCAACTGGACATTAAATTTTCTTTTCTTAACTATGAATTGTTGGAAGAGGTGTATCTTGAACAACCTCAAGGCTTTGTATTGAAGGGGCAGAAACATAAGGTGTACAAATTATATAAGGCACTCTATAGACTTAAGCAACCACCAAGACTCTGATATAGCAAAGTTAATTCTTATTTTCCTCAAAATAATATCTAAAAGAGTGCTAATGAGCCTACATTTTATATGAAAATTCATTATGACGATTTCTTGGTTGTATGTATATATGTTGACAACACGGTTTATATGGGGAATTCTTTTGAAATGTTTAAAAGATCCATGATGCAAACAGTTGAAATGTCAAACTTTGGTGTTTTGTGTTACTTCTTAGGAATTGAAGTTTTGCAAGATTCATATGGAACTTTCATCTGTCAAAGAAATTATGTAAATGATTTTTTGAAGAGAGCTAGAATGAGAAGTTGCTAGGTTGTCAAATCACTACTAAATTCTAATGAGAAGCTATCTTTGAATGATAGAGTTGAGAAGGTTGATAAGAAGTCTTTTAAAAGTATTGTTGGGTGTTTTACGCATCTCACTCACATAAGACCTGATATTGTTTTTGTTGTAAATCTTATTTCTAGATTTTTGTATAGCCTAGGCAAGATCTTTTAGGGGTAGCCAAAAGAATATCATGCTTTATACAAGGTGTGACAAATTTTGGCATCAGGTATTTAAGAGATAAATCAAATAAACTTGTTGCTTTTACTTATAGTGATTGGCCATCTTGTTTAGATGATAGAAAAAGCACAACAAGTTATGTTCTTATACTTGACTCAGGAACAATATTATAGTCTTCAAAGAGGCAACATAGTATAGCTTTGTCAAGTACTGAAGCTGAATATTCAAAAGCATAGGCAAGAATCTTTTATGAGTTAGAGTAAGCTACTGAGTTTAAATTTTATGTACTTGAGGTGCCTTGATGTTTATTAGTGTTTTTGATCAAATATCAAAGAATGGAGAGAATTTGGAGGAAGCATGACGCAAGGTCCAAGGCCATGATCATGATAGAAACATGAAGGGTTTATACCACGATCATGGCTCCTTCTTCCATAATCTTAACAGAGAGCTAAAATCAAGTGCCACGATCCTGAACGGGACATACCAAGGGACATTTGGGACTTTTTAGATCTAAGAAAACCATAACGTTTATTAAAAATGGAAAATACTATATAAAGAAAGAGAAAGAACCCTAGAGGGAGCACTAACTTCTACCACTTTGAGAAAGATCAAAGGAGAATGGAAGAAAAAGAGACAAGGAGGAGAAAGGAAAAAAGAGAAGAAGGGTTGTAATGCTACTATCTTCTTGATCTATTCCGATCTTTCCAAGTGACATTTCATTTCATCTTCATTGTTCTTTCTTTTGAATGTATAAGATGATTTGATAGTGCTGGATTTGGGTTTAATGATGATGTTCTAAACTTCTTTAAGGATTTGTTCTTGAATCAATGTTAATGTGATTTCTTTTGATGTTGATACATCGGGTGTTGTGATTATTTGTTGTCTTTTCATGCTTCGGTAACACACCGAGAGAGTGA
>JANJEY010000007.1:28147659-28160495 GCA_024703695.1 Erythroxylum cataractarum
ATTCTTGTGTTAGGTAAAACCTAACCAATAACCATCTACCTCATTCTTGTGTTAGGTAAAACCAAACCAATTCATATATACACTAATTATGAAATGGTGCGTCTACAATTAATGATACACCATATTATTTCTATCTTTTATAACAAAACAAACCTAACTTTCGTTTTTTTTTTTCATTTGCACAAGATGAATGATTTTTCCTTCGTGGATCCGTATCATTGACCTTTGGCAGACAATTCGTGTCGTTTTTCACCACTTGTTATTGAAACATAGAAAATGAAAGAAGTCGTTATCAAGTATCAAGTTGAGGGGAGATAAAGCGACCGACAATAGATATTAAATATAAACCCATCGCAGGATTAAATCTACTTAATGATACAATGAAAAAAGAAACAAGATTTACTAATAATGTTACTTTCACTTTTTCATCCACAAATCAACCATGGAGTTCTTTTATTTTTTGATAACTAGAAATTTACAGCTGTTTTTCAAATATATTTAACGCAAATTCTTAAATATAATTAATAACTGTCAAATCACGTATATATTGAAATAAGTATTTGATGATAAAGATTTAAATTAAATAATAATTCAATAGAAAAACATAAAATGCAAAAAATTTCTCCTTTTCTCGAAATTATGACATTCGGTTAAGAACCACTCTTCAATCAATCATCTCTTCAAAGCCTTATCATTAATAAATAAGATTCACATTATTTTTTAAGAAGAAGTTCATGTGATGAAATTAATCTTCTTTACAACTTTTAAAATAAAATATAAAAATTCAATTTGTGATTATAAAAATTATAATATTCAAATTTAAAAGAGGGTGGCTAATTAAAAACGAAAATACATTAAATTTACAAGTATTTTTAATTACAATTTAATTGACACTTGGAAAATAATTAATACAATTATGCTTAGATATAAAAAGTTTAAAGTTAAAGATTGTTCATCATGACCAGATATTTTGTACGTATAATTCTATGTTAATATTGTTCTATACGATTTTATTCATACAAGTATATAATGTGTGGATGGGATCGTATAAAATAGAGTTAGTATAAAATCATGGATATTTTTGATCCGTAACGTGATATATGGATAAGATAAAATAGAAAATGTTCAGTGCCGGTTATTAGTGAAGGCATTCGACTCCGCTCGTCATAATATGCATACTTCTAGTACATCTCGACTCCATCTATGTTAGCAATAGCTATGTACAAATTGAATCCTTTTTGATGAAATGAAATTAAGAGACTTGGAGTACATAAGAGCTTGTTATTTATACAGAATCAAGTCTCTTTTTTTGTTTTTTTTGGTGGAAAGAATCAAGTCTCTTTCTTTCCGAAGATCCAAGTAGAGACGTTTTAGTCATTCACTAGTTG
The DNA here is from genome assembly GCA_024703695.1 of Erythroxylum cataractarum. Lineage (NCBI taxonomy): Eukaryota > Viridiplantae > Streptophyta > Magnoliopsida > Malpighiales > Erythroxylaceae > Erythroxylum > Erythroxylum cataractarum. Next base: position 28,149,048 of record JANJEY010000007.1, read on the forward strand.
TTAAAACAGAAGTCTTTTTAGGATTTGTAACCGGAGGCGAACTCTGACCACTATCTTTCTTTCCCTCTCCTAAAGCCTCAATCTTTACACAAACACGGATCTTATCAAACCATAAGATTAAGCCGATTAAAAAAGAAGTCATTTTTCACTATTTCCCACACAAAAAACGCACACAGGCTACGAACCAGATCGCCTTTTTCTTCCTAATTCAATCTAGTTCCACCTTTCATTTAAGCTGAAGCATTGTTCTTTTGGTTGGTTGTTGATTGTAGCCCCTTTTGTATTCATTGGTCTCAAGTATATGCATTTTTTAGAGTAAGCTAGTGGTCACTGCTTGGCTCATTATTGTTCAAGCTATAAGTTTGGTCGTGTTTGATTGGTTTTTCTTCTAGAATATAGAGAAAGAAGAGATGGATCGATTGGGAAACTTAATATTTTGGTGGTGAATTGTCGGGGAAGGATCGAGGAAAGATGAGGAGGCGGGCGGCCGAGTTTCGGCGCCCGGTTAGGAGGAGGTTTTCACAGTGGATCTGGCCGCTTCTTGGGATGTTCTTAATTGCAGGATTCGTGCTGTTTGTATTTCACCACAATCAACAAGAAGATCATGTTCAGCGGCCTCTAGTGGTAAGGTTTATTGTGTTTCTCATCCTATCATTTTTGCATCTATTTTGATCTGTTCTTGCTGGATTTTAGATTTGCATGTCCTTTATTGTTTGGTTACGTCGGCGGTTACTATTTGATCTTTATGTTTAGGAAACATATATGATATCTAAAATTATTAAGCATAGTCTTTTGGCTACATCTGCATCCATTTTCTTTAAAAACTGCGATTGGGAGGTTTGTTGGATTTACGTGTTAGGGAGGATATTTATATGCTTCTCAACATCATTACCTTGGGTGTGCATTCTGGTGAGCGACAGAGTAAGAGAAAATCATTCTTTTCAGCATATTGGAGACTAAGATTACCTGAATGAGTAGGCTAAGATAGCCTGAAGATGCAACAAAAAATAAAAAAGGTAGAGGTGTTAGGAACTGCTTCCACTAACTATTTTAGTTTCTATCCTCTCTTGGTTTGAAGAGCTTGATTCCCGTGTTCATATTTTAGTGAATAGCTGGTTTTAGTTGTATAGTTCCATTCGAGTCTTCTTGATTGGGACAAAAACTATGAGGAATGCTAATGCTACCCAGTGTAAACGTAACATGGTTTATTTGAAACTTAAAACATTTAGATGTTATGGTGCAGCTGCTATGCTGATTCATCCTAATCTAAGGGATTTTAATTCATGGATAGGAGAATAATCTTGTCTAACTTATAGTTTGAGTTCAATTTTCTTAAGGGTGAAAACAAGACATTAAATTGCAGTCTTTAAGGATACTCTAGTATAGTTTAGTCCTTGCTAAAAAAGGACAATGGTTTAACTTCGATTTGATCTAAGATGAAATTATATGTTCTCTTTGTAGGAAGATTGATTTCCCAAAAACTAATACCAGTTTGCAACTTTCTTAGATGTTATTGATATCTTATGTTGAATTTGATCTTCTCCACACTGGTAAAAAGTATTTCAATATTTGAAACTAGCCATTCCATTCTAAAATATCTTTCTCCAAAATAAGTGGCTATTTATTACTCAAATAGCTATAACAGTTTCTCTGCTAAGACCACCAGAGATGCTTTGCATGATAGACTTAGCAATTAAAGCTCCAAGATTCATTTAGCTAGTCCTGTAAAATAACTTCATCACAATGACAGCCATAATGGCCATTACGGATCATTGTTTGGTTAACTGACAACTGCCCATGGAAGTGAAATAATAGCCATTACTTCTCATAAAGCTGCTTATTTATCAGCAATGTTATGTTTAAGCTTTATGATCATGCATGGCCTCCTCACTTGTGGAGTGTAATGTTATAAACCTTAGGTTGATGAGAGTTGGAGTTTTACTATAGTGGTGTCTGTTTGCCAAATGTCAAGATTTTTGCTATGTTGGGCTAAATTGAAGCTACCGATGTCTTTCTCCTTTTACTAGAGATCATAACTGAAGGAGTGAAGTCCAATGTAGTTTTTCCCTCCACCTGTTGGCAAAATAGAGGAATACTGCAAAACTGGAGATGCTCTTTCAACGCATCTGTAAAATGCGTTTGTTGGGAACATTTCACGCTGCTTTTATGCTCTTTGTGCATGAAGAGTGGACATTTCTTATAGTAGACCTCACGGAATCACTTTCTGTGTTTCAGAATTAGGTAGCCTGTTGCTAATTCATATTTCTGACTCTCATCACATCAGTAGGGATCCCATGCTTCTTAAGGAATGTTAATGCATGGCAAATGTTAAATTATGACCAACACCAACCTTTGAACAATCTGATTTTAACCGTAGATTTTTTACAGAGAGGCTATAAAATACATGTTTAGCGTTGTGTTTCTACTGTTTTGACTGTGATAAAGTCATTATGCAAAACTCAACAGTGGCATAAAAAGTTGCCCTTGCTTCCAAAAGATATAGTTATGAGTGGTATGCAATGATTTATTTCCTTACCTGCCTGGTTTATGAATCGTTTTCACTGTAGTTGGTCAGTTATGCTTTAGAAAGAAATGTCATTTGCTTGCTTCGCAAAGGCTTTTGATTCTTTCTTAGAATTCTAACATTTCCTTAATAACAGTTCTTTTAGTTACTGAAATGTGTAGTTTGTAGGAATTAGGTATGTATAGGGTAAGGAGGTTACTGATTGCTGACTGTCCTCTTCCAGGAAACAAACTCAAGAATCAAGTCAGTTAAAGGTGATAAGTTTAATTTTACTAAAGAAATTTTAAGTGTTAGTTCCTTCTCAAGGCAGCTGGCAGAGCAAATGGTACTCGCTAAAGCTTATGTAGTTATAGCAAAGGAACACAATAACCTGCACCTTGCTTGGGAGCTGAGCAAAAAGATCAGAAAGTGTCAACTTTTGCTTTCAAAAACTGCTATGAGAGGAGAGCCCTTAACAGCAGAAGAAGCAGTGCCAATTATCAGTAGCCTGTCCTATCTAATTTTCAAGGCACAAGATGCTCATTATGATGTTGCAACCACCATAATGACAATGAAATCTCATATTCAAGCCCTTGAAGAGCGTGCAAATGCAGCAACAGTTCAAAGCACTATTTTTGGTCACATGGCTGCTGAAGCTGTACCCAAAAACCTCCACTGCATGAAAATGAAACTCACAACTGATTGGATTAAGAAGGTTTATCTTCAAGACCTTGCAGAGGAGAAACAAAACTCACCCCGACTTGTTGACAACAATCTCTATCACTTTTGCATATTCTCAGACAATGTTCTATCTACGTCTGTGGTTGTAAACTCCACCATATCAAATGCTGACCATCCAAAGCAGATTGTATTCCATATAGTCACAAATGGGATCAGCTTTGGAGCAATGCAGGCTTGGTTTCTCAGTAATGACTTTAAAGGTTCCACCATCGAAGTGCAGAATATTGAAAATTTTTCTTGGTTGAATGCTTCATATGCTCCTATTGTCAAACAACTACTCGATGAAGATATCCGAGCTTACTATTTTGGAAGTTATCAAGATCTGAAGGTCATACCAAAGCTACGAAATCCTAAATACTTGTCTTTGCTCAGTCACCTTCGCTTTTACATTCCTGAGATCTACCCGCTTCTGGAAAAGATAGTCTTTCTTGACGATGATGTTGTTGTCCAGAAGGATCTGACACAACTTTTTTCTTTGGACTTGCATGGAAATGTGAATGGAGCTGTGGAAACTTGTCTGGAAGCATTTCATCGTTATTACAAATATCTCAATTTCTCAAACCCGATCATCAGCTCAAAGTTTGATCCCCAGGCATGTGGATGGGCATTTGGTATGAACATTTTTGATTTGATAGCATGGAGGAAAGCAAATGTGACTGCACGCTATCATCACTGGCAGGAGCAGAATGCTGAACGGACATTGTGGAAGCTGGGAACACTGCCTCCTGCTCTCCTGGCATTTTATGGACTGACCGAACCACTTGACCGGAGATGGCATGTGTTAGGCTTAGGATTTGATATGAACATAGACAATCGTCTGATTGAGAGTGCTGCAGTTATTCACTTCAATGGGAACATGAAGCCTTGGCTTAAAATTGCCATTGGCAGGTACAAGCTTCTATGGGAAAGGTACACAAATCAGAGCCACCCATATTATCAAGACTGCATAACAAGTTGAGATGCACTACGTCTTGATTGTTAGTGATTTTGCAGTTATCAATACTTCAACACCTTTACCTAGTCATTGCATTATTGTAGAGTCAGAAGTAGAAAATTTTAGCTTTCTTAGGGGGCTCTTCTTTTCATTATTTTTCATTCTTCAAATATAGTTCCTTAAACACAGAACTCCTTTTTATACATTACAGAATCTAAATTATTGTTAGAAGGAATGAAGGATTCATTTTTTTGCTGCTGGGGCTTTGCAAGTTCAAGTAAATGTTCTTGGCAAGGCTTGCAATAATCTCTCAGCTTCTTTGATATTTTAATGCCGATTATTTGCTTCCTGTTTCTTTCAATTCCACATGTGAACAAATATCTTGATCTTGGATTCTTCATTCTGGATAGTAAGCAGGTTCTTGTTTCCATTCTTTCAGTTTAAAATGTTCCTTTGAGTTGTTTCTTACTTTCATGCTTTCAGGCAAGAACAAGAATGCCTTGATTGACCTGTCATGCAATTATGTGGCTATGATAGGGTCCTAAACCTCGTTGACTGAGACACCTATGCATTATATGAGTTGTTAACAATAAATTTTAGTTATCCTTCACTGACCAGACAGATGAAAGATGTTCATCTTGCATTAATTTAGTAAGAAGTTCAAGTTTTAGTTTGCACTTTGCAGCAACATGAATAATGCCTGTTAAAAAGACTGCCCCACTGTTAAAGCAAATTTAACTTGGTGATAAGGTAATTATTGCTTTAAGCTGTTATTATGATACAAATAGTTTTCTAGTTGTGTAGAATTACGGGGATAAACGTAAATGAAGTAGATCAGAAAGTGAAATGAAACGTGCTGTATTTTGTGTGTTGGTGTAAGGATTCTCTTCTTTGACGGAATTATGGAATTTGTATTTCTCTTTGCAGATGTCTCAATTAATTTTCTTTTATAGATCAAAACTGCAAAAATGGGGATTAGGCAAATAATTGCTATAATTTAGAGTTATTGAAAAGTTCACTCATAATTAGCAATGGGCTGGGCTCGGGACTGAGGCAGTCAAACCCGGACACTGACTGGGCTCAGACAGTCCAAAGCCCAACTGAACCGCAGCCTAACTTGATTCATTATATTTTTAAATTGAAGATAAAAAATAACTTCATTTTTTATAAAATGACGTCTTTTTATTTTATAATTATTGAGCTTTAGGTTGAATTTGAGATCTGAGTCTTAATTCAGCCCAAGGTTTGATTAAATTGGGCCTATACTGTTTGATAAATTATTAATAAAATTATTTAATTAATTAAAATAAATAATTTAAAAATTAATTTTATTTAAATATATTTAATTTTAAATCAAGTTTTATATTAAATTTATATATTTTCAAGATATTATAAAAGTTTTTAAAATTATTAATTATTATTAAATTACATTTATTTAATTTAGTTAAAAATTAAATAAAAGTAAAATTAAAATACTCAATTCTTATTAATGATGAATTTTAATTAATTAAATATATATTATTAAATTAAATTATTCATAATTCTTATTACAAATTAATATATTAAATAATTATATATTATATATTATATATTTAACTTATAGTAAATAAAAACAAAAAAACAAAAAATAGTTTTTTATGGTTGTCAAAATTTTTGGAAACTAAAAAAATTAAAATTAAAAACTCAGACAAATATTTTTTTTTTCTTGTGAATTTGGAAACAAAAAAATAGAAAACGATGTAGGTTTGGAAGTAAAAAGATAAAAGATAGATCTTGTTTTTAAGAAGTTTAAATTTTTTTCGTGTTTGGTTTTACTTCTATGTTTTTAGTTTTCTTTTAAAAATAAAAATTTATTTAGCTGAAATTTATAATAAACATTGAAAATAAAATATATTTAATTGAAATTTATATCAAAAAAGTTAAAGTATAAAAACTTTGTTTAATTTTTTATCATGTATTATTATTATATTATTAATTATTAATTATTTATATTAAATTAAATTATTTTTATATAACAAATTACATTCTTACATTAATTAATTATCATAATTATTGAAAATAAAATATAAATATTTAACATACTTAAATTGATTAATTCTCGTGAAATAATTTTGAATGTTTGAAATGCTTTACCCATGAGAAATTGATTAATGCTCTATGTTTGGAACATTATCCACCTCTATTTCGTAATTTTTTAATCGAGATTTTGGAGACATGCTTTGGGACATGATAGAGAACTCTAGCAGAAATTTTGTTGATACCCTTCTTCTAAACATAAATAAAGCATTAAAAAAGAACTATCAAGACAGTTTCATTAGTTAAAATAATATGATGTAACCCTTTATATAGATTTCTCGAATCACTTCAAGTTCATTAAGTTATTTTCTCTTTAAGAAATAGACAAATAAAAAGAAACTCGTAATGTTTCATACAAGAAACTAATTATATGACCTGGTAAATTAGTTAGAGCTATCATTATGCTATATTAGGACAATGTCTCTAGCTTGCAATTAGTTGAAAATGGCTCTTCAATCTCCATGTTAACATCTTATAGCGTCTCTCCTCTGCAGTCTACTATGTGCCAACATAAGGATCACAACATTAATGATGTTAACGTTAAAACGTAATTAAATGATAACGTTATAATTTAAAACTTATAAGTCAATATTGTCATCCTCGTGTTTATAAATAATTTTGAAATATTTAAGTGTACTTTAACCTTCTAATTTTTTTATTGTCATCAATATATATATTTAAAATACTCTATCTCAAAAATTAGCAGTAAAATATTTTAAGATTCTGTCTTTTGATGACATTCATAAACATCACAACTAATATAAATAGTTATGACACATTTAATCAAGGTACATAATGCAAACATGCTTCAATATGTTGTTCATATACTGTAAATTTATTAGCCAAATATTGATATTGAACGCTTATTGATACAAGTTATCAATACAAATGCAAATGCTCATTCATATAACGAGAGTTGTGAATATCCAAAGATACCAAAACTGTAGATACCAGAAAGTATCAAACTGTAAATATCCGAAGGCATCGAATGGTGGAGACACAATAGTCTCGAAATGAAGACACCATTAGTGTCAAATTGTAACAGCTGCACCGTAACTCTATAGACATGCCTATCTATCTACCATCAAGATAATAGAACAGACACTGTAACCTTTGCTTTAACAATTTGCTAATTTTACAATTCATATATTGAAAAAACGTATGATATACATTTCAAGTCATAAAATGTGTATTTGGGTTCATACATGTAAGTCATAACTTACCACCATTGGAAGGGTATCAAAATTACACTTGTATAATCATACTATACACATATGAGCAATACATATGCATACAAATTATCTATGTACATGTAAATTTTCTTTAGTATGCATTATGCTCAATCTTAAATTCCAATTAAGGTAAGTTCTACTTCATTTATTTTTGGGTGGTTAAAAAGTTTCATACACATTCAAAAAGATTAGGATAAGATATGGTAAAAAAAATATAAAATAAAAATAAGGTCACAGTCGTGACAAAAGACCCTTCTCTAAGGTCACAATCGTGTCTAGAGTGTCATGATCATGATAGAAGAGTTTTCTAATGGGTCACGATAATGATACCCATGTCACACTTGTGACAGAAGATCTTGATGTTGTGTTATGATCATGATAAACACTCTCCATTCATACCTATATTTGTTCCGTAATATGCATATAAAAAAACGTTCGAATGATGTTTTTAGGTCTTCTGGATATTTGTTCCCCTATGTCTTTAGTTTCCAAAGAACCAAAAATTAAGCCAGTTGGACTTCTAAATAATGAGATATTGATGAAATATCACAAACTGCTCCAAAATGGAGGCAACATTAGGATTTTGATCTCAATTTTCAATGTCATAAAGCCAGAATTAAGTTAGAGACTCTTCTATATATTTCTAGTCCTTTTCCCTAGGTTTCATATGAAACTACCTAATTTAGAGGTCTTTAGGATGAGCGATGACCCAAATAATGTGTCTGGATATAATTCCACTGCACGATATTCTCTTATCATATTCAACAAATTCCATGCAAGATAACACCAAAATAACACCAACACACCATCCCGACAACCATTCCATATCCAAATTAATCTTTTTAGCCACTCAAACATAAACACAAAGAGAGATTAAACTAAGTGTAGTCCTAAACCTTAAAATTGGTAAAGTAGTTCTTCTAATACCTTTCCTTCCCTTTCTTTTTGGCTTTGCTTGACTCACTAACTCAAAACACCACAAATACATATCTCAATCTCAATTCCAACCTTGTAATTCCAATTCTTCATAAGCAAAGTAAGAAAACATAAAGATGAAGAGAAATCCACTAACTTTTATCTTGATTTCCACTTAAGATTAGCTTGATTCCTTACATGCAAAATGATGGGATGAAGAAGATGAAGTGGAGAGAAAATGAGAGAGGAAAAATATGAATCGTCTCCCTATCATCTTCGTGTGCCCATTTCATGCATTTTCAAGACTTACACGGATGCTTAATTCCTATTGGACACAGATGCTTTATTCTTATTGGTTACACATGCATTAATGTAACACCCCACTCCCGAGTGACCCGAACCCGATATCATTGGTGATATCCGAGTCCGTGCCCGCGAGGGTGGAGTACTACATCAGTCGGTAAAACTCGGTATCCAAATTTTTTTTATAACATACATTGGCCCGGTAAAAACAACGGAAAAAAACAATAAGTAATTTAAGCCCATGTGCACAATAAACTATTTTCGGTTATTACAGACAGTCAACACTAATTACAGTCAGGCAACAATAATGTAACTGTCAATGTGTAAAAACAATAACACCACAATGGGCTTAGTCTAAATACAAAACATTGTTATACAATGATTGCGGAACACAATTTGATAAGACACTAATGCAGACACGAACTGATCCCGACCTCTATCCTTCACTTGCCTACAGTAGACATACTCCCGCGTTGAACGGGGTACTCTTCAAATCCTGAAAAATAGATTGCAATTTTGGATGAGTTTGCGAACTCAATGAGAAACCATCATCGATGGTTCTCCCAATTCATGCATCATATAACAATTTACAGTAATCAGGCAGTTACAGAATACTACAGTCTACAGTCATAGTAATATACGGTTACAAAAAAATCATGCAGTCACAGTAGTAATAACAATAACACAGTCAGTAACAGTAGAAACACAGTTATTCAGTTCAGTATGTGTGCGATGCGCATGTGATGCTTTCCAGTTTAGTTCAGTGTTGTGACCGAGCGCTTTACAGTGACCAGTAAGCAGTGGGGAGTGGATTTCTCCCAGTAAGCAGTGGGGAGTGGATTTCTCCCTTCGAGCTCAAGGCTCGATATCAATATCAGTGAGCTGCTGCGGTCACAACCGTTATTATCAGTTCATGTAGTAATGTATGCGATGCATATACCAGTGTCAATATTCAGTCACAGTAACAGTATTAGCAAACAAGATAGAACGAAAACCATCTAGGTGTTCACAGTCATTTACCAGTCCATCACAGTAACAAGATTCTATTCAGTCATAGTAACAGTATACACGTCACCATGATCAGTAATCTACAGGCAATTTACAGTTAATATTTTGCAGTCAATCAGTCAATTAATAGTCCATATCACACAATTTATCTCTGTCATACGTAATTCAAGCAATCCCCGTAGGGCAATTAGGTCACAGTAAACACGTAGATTGAGGTAACCACCTAGGTTACTCACCTATTACTTCCGAGCTATTGTCGGGAAGTCTCTGCTACGTCGGTCGATCGACGTTCCAGTTGTGTCTCTATAAGAAGCAGAGAACAAACTGTCACTAAAAATTCAATCCGAATTCGTTAAGGATACACATGTAGGTGTATAATGCATGTTCATGAATTCCCGGCCCTAATCCCATTTTTTTCTTTTTTCAGAAAATCCGTTTTAAAAAAATTAGAAAACCAATGACGCTGACGGCTCTCAATTTGGACCTCTATAGGTCTCCAATTAAATAAAACAGTGATTAACGGTCCATTACCCGGACCTACGTCAATTTTCCGTCCTAAAATTCCCAATTTTTGATAAAATGAAATTAAATAATCAATGAATCCGATGCCTCAAGAATCATGTCAATCGGATGTCGGACGGACAAGATATGAGCAAAAGAAGCTCAAAACAATTTAAAATAAATTAAAAAATAATAATAAAATCAGCTGAGCTGTCGCACTCGCGACCGCTCGCACCTGCGAGCCGTCCCTTCAGCCGTCCAGCTCGCGATGGCGACGGTGTCGCACTCGCGAGCCTCCACTTCCTTTTCCTTTCTTTTTTTTTCAATATTCGATCCGAAATTCAATAATTCATAACTTATTCTACACAATTCAGACAAATACAATCTATACCTTGTTGGAAAGATAATGAAACCCTCTACAAGTTTCCTTTAGATCAGAAAAATCAATTTCACCCCTAAGGGTGTCAAAAATCCAATGGAAGATACTTCCAAGACACTTACCTCATAAAACAGAACAGAAATGGGAAATTCATTAACTTTCATTCTAGGCAGTCAAAAATTCTACAATAAATATGCTCATCAAGATCACAATGTTATCTACAACTTTCATGAAACAACCCAAATTGCAATTCCCTTGCTAACTAGGTCAATTAATTCATTCAATGCTGCTGTCCCTGAAATCATTCAATTTGAGCAGTAAACTTCTAACAAGCATAATTCCCTGTTCACAAGTCAGAAAAATCACCACTTTATATCCCTAAAAAGATCAAACTTCAAACTTCAATTCTTCCTGAAATAACCAAACTCCAATTCAGCCTCTAACAATGTCAAATCTGTTATGCAAGTTTCTGACCTAATCAGCACTTAACATCACAATGTAGGTTCAGATTATGAAATTCCATATCTCCCACATCTGATTTCCAAAAATTACATGCCATATACCATTTTCAAGATCAATGTGCCATCTAAAACTCTTCAGTATATTTCCAACACCAATTCAATTCATAAAAATTGCTAAAATTCTTCCAAAGCAAAATGTGCATCAAATCTGCCAATCCAGCTAGGTGTCATTGAATGCATAAAAACAGTCAACCATAATCAGGCCATAACTCCTACTATACACATCTAAAAATTGCAAAATCAGTGGCATTGGAAAGCTAACTTAATAGGCTTCAATTTTCCATCTAATCCATTTGTCCTAATTCCTTCTCAATTAATTCATAAAAATTAGCAAA
>JANJEY010000007.1:28377040-28393537 GCA_024703695.1 Erythroxylum cataractarum
TAAATCAACTATACAACTCAATACTCTTTAAATTCTCAATCAAAGCACAATCTAACCAATCTGACTACTCACTTTACTCTTATCACTAAATTCTCACTAACTCATTTCTCACTAAATCACATTTAACACTTTATCTCAATTTTCACAATTCATTTCTCAAAACCACAATTAAATGCTGGAATAATCATGAATGCATGCCACTATATATATGCATGTGCAATTTACTCAATTAATCTCATTTATCACTGATGCAAAACTCACTATACGTGCAATTCAATCACGAATGCACTCACTGCTCAAACCATCCTAATTACCAATATGCCCCCACATCGGTAACGGGATGTTACAGGCATCAAATCATTTAGTCTTATTATAAAGTTATATGAGAAAGTGATTAAAAAGGGAGTAAGAAAGGAAGCATTTATCTTAGAAAACTAGTTTGGTTTCATAACAGAAAGGTCCACTACAGAAGCTTTACATTTCTTTGGAAGATTAATGGAATACTATAAGGAAAGACAACATAATCTATACATATTTTTATTGACTTAGATAAGGCTTATAAGAGGGTACATAAAGAAATTATGTGAAGGTGTATATAAATCAAAGGAGTTCCTATGACCTATATTTGGGTTATTATGGATATGTATGAAGGTATAAAGACTAGGATAAGGATGACAGGAGGAGATATAGAACATTTTTCTTTGGATATTGGGCTACACCAAGGATCCTCATTGAGCCCCTTTTTATTTACATTAGTGATGGAATTGCTTACTAAAAATATTTGGCGTGTCTTAGTGTATGTTGTTTATTGATGATTTTGTTTTAGAGGATAACACAAAAGAAGGAGTCAATGTCAAGCTAAAACTTTGGAGGGATACGTTAGAGTATAAGGATTTTAAATTGAGAAAAAAAAAAGACTAAATGCTTAAGAGTGCAACTTTAAAGCCATAGGGTGAGTTCCAATGTGAAAGTAAAGATTGGTTAAGAAGTTATACCATAGAAATAGTGTTTTAAGTATCTAAGATCTATCTTCCAGAGCAATAGAAAGATTGATAAGGACATTGTTTACCATACTAGATCAAAATGGCTTAAATGAAAAAATGCATCAGGAGTTTTATGTGACAAAAAGATAACACTTAAACTTAAAGGTAAATTCTATCACGTAGTGATTAGGTCAGTCATACTCTGAGGCAAAATATTGGCCTATCAAAAAAGTGTGTAGTCATAAGTTAATGGTGATAGAGATGAGGATATTTCATTAGATATGCCATCTTATTAGAAGAGATAAGGTCCAAAATATAATGATAAGAGACAAATTAAAGGTGGATAATATTAATGAAAAAAACAAGAGAGATGAGGGTTAGTTGGGTCGGACATATTAAAAGGAGACATCTTAACACTTTAGTGATAACATGTGAGAAAATTGTACTTAAAGACTACAATAGGAAAAAAATAAAGACCAAAGAAGATCTGGGGGAAGGTGATAAAAATGATATGGCTCTACTAGAATTTACCAAGGGCCTGACCCTGAATAAAAAACTTTAGCATACTAAAATATGGGTAAAGAATTTCACATAGAGAGGTTCTTATAGTTTTTATAAGTTTTTAAAATATTTTCCTACAAATCTTCTGTCTTATATTTAGCCTAATCTTTTAATGTGTAATTCTTCCCTCTTAGTTATTATGTCTAAGCATTTCATTACTTAGCCTAAACATTTTCTTGTAATGATGTGTTTGTTTATTTATTTAAATGTCTTATTTTTGTTTGTCTATCTATTTACTTATTTTTATCTTTTTTAGTCTTTACCTTATTTTGTATTTATCGTATTACTGATTTTTAACATTTTATTTGCACATTGTTATTTATTATTTATATTTTCCTATATGTCTAATCTTATTTTTATTTTTACTTTTATTTTAAAATTATTGTAATATGTATTTTTATTAAAGTTTTAATATTTTATTTTATTCTATTATTTTCTTTCTTTATATGGATATGTCGAAAACAATTTTGCTATTAGTTAAAAGTAAAGTTGTGTATTTTTACACCTCACCAAACCTACATTTACTTAAACTTCTACTTAATTGTTGTTGACCTGTTCTTGTTGATTAACGAATCCTACCACAAAAACTCATGTTTTCATTTACCATTCAAAATTTCTCTAAAACATGAAATGATCTTTTTAGAAGTGACATTCTATATTATTTAACCTTGTCCAAAAGCAACTTTGAAAAGGGGTAAAGAGGATAATAGATTGGGTCGAAAAATAAAAGTTTAATTTGAAACTCAATGGGATCACGAAGAAGTGAGTTCATATTGAATTCGAAGTTAACTACTATCAAACTTTAAATTATTATGAAAATCTTAATTCAATCAAATTTCAAATCACTTAAAAATTTTTGAATTTGTAAAATAATAAAATTTTAATTTAGACCAAATTTAAATCAAGTATTTTTAAATCTAAATTTTTGGTTATATTTAATTTAATTAAATCAAGTATTTTTAAATCTAAACTTTTTGTTGTATTTAAATTTAATTAAATCAAAATTTAAAACTTTTTTGCCATATCTAAAGAAATATATCCACCAAACTTCACACGCGATCATCCATCCAAACAAAGTCAAAAAGGACGTGACTTATTGCATGTTTATATCAATGCTAAAGTGAATCCAAAGGTATCATGTACAGCGTGCCATCCTAATGATTCATTACAATTGTAAAGTGGAATTTTGCATAAACTTCCAAAATGAGACAAATTATTTGGGAATTAAGACATAACAACCAAGCCAATTCCTTGTCTGATTGAGAAAACCTAACAGCAAATGTAATTTAAATGGAACCATCTGCATATAGAATTACATATGCAGACAGAAATGGGCAATTACCGAATATAAATTTATAATTGGTGTCACCACCTTGTGCTACAATAGTGATGGGGACTTGTTTTACACCCTTTCCTTTCTTAATTTGTAATCAAGGATCGAGATCAATTATAGAATAATATTCCAATCGATGATTGACGAAAAGAAATATGTAAATCAATGTATTTGTTTTCAAATAATTCGGGTCACAATGCTTCACTTACATTCTTAATATACAAAATATTTACAATAAATAAATTAAATACGATAAACAAGAGATATAAAATAAAACTAACCTTTTATTAATCTATTTACAAAGAGATAATAAAATAAATTAGAGTTATTTCTTCTCGAAATACTATACAATACAATCATAAGAACTTCATATTGGAAACTCTCAACCAGAACTCTCTCAAAGTTCTCAACTATCTTACAAACAATTGAATGTACTCAATATTATAAATGAACTATAAATAATGCATTTATATGCGCTTACAAGAATTTAAGGACTAAGTAAGCTTTACTACTCATTTTTCAATTAACCCACCAAGTTAGTGGCAAGTTATCCACTTTTCCTCTAATTCTACCAAGTTAGTGGGAATTATCCACTTTAGGCTACAAAATCATGGAAATGTATTTGGAAGATGCTCATTTAGTTGCCATGTTATACGATCACTTTCCCATTACTTGAAGAAGTATTCCCACTTTACAAGGAATTGCTCCCACTTTCTTTGCATACTACTTATATATTCTTATCATGTGTCATCACATCATCATCTCAAAATGGCAGCATGTAGCTAATGGCTACTGAAGCCGTAAAGATGGTGGTGGCAGCCTAGCTGGCGGCAGCTGCAATTCTATTGGGGATGACACAAGAAAGGAACGATGGAGGGAGGTGATGACAACGTCAACGGCGGTGGCCAGGTAGTGGTGACAATGTTAGAAACTAAAGCAGCTAGAGTTCTTCCTTAGTGAAAATAGGGTTCATGAAAAGTGAAGAAGATACGTGTTTGGAAACCTGTTTAGAACAAGCTTTGTTTGGGGATAGGATTAATGAAATCATAATAAATTTTATTTCAAGTATAAATATAAATTTATTTTAAAATTAGAAGTCAATTCTAAAATTAAATTAATTATTTTTCTTAATATGATTAAGATTAATAATTACATTGATTCCTAATTAATTTTAGAAAAGAAGATTTTAAAATTAGAATTAATTAGTTTAAATTATATTAAAATTAATTAATTAGACTCCTTAAATTAAGAAAAGTATTTTTAAGGTTATAAGAAAAAATCTTTTTAATTAAATTTATTTATTTCATTTTGATTGAGATAAATAAAATGTATGGTTTTGTTTGTTTAGAAAATTATTATTCTTTTTATTTAGAAATTATTTCTTTATTTATGAATAATAAGTTTCTTGATTTATTTGAAAATGTGTTTTCCTTGATTAAAATTTGAAAAGTATTTTCATTTATTTTAATTAAGAAAAGAACATTCTTCAATTTTTTTAAAATTAGTTTTCTAACTTATTAAAGAAATATTTTTTGATAAATTAAGAAATCAAGCTCTTAACAAATAATATAAATGAATTTCTTAACTAAATTTAAATTTTTTATTTAATTTTGAAAAAAAAATTATTTTATTATTAAAAAAAGTTTTCAAAAAGAAAAATAAGTTCCAATTAGATTATAAATAATTTTCTGATTGGATCATAAATTCTTAAAAGTTAAATTTTAAAGAGGGGTTTCTCTATATTACAATGAGTAAGAAGTATAATTTATTAAAAAATTATTTTTAGTTAAAATTTGTTAAGCGAGTCGAGATAATTGGAAACATTTTTCAATTAGATTTGTATGAGATATTCAAAAGCTTGCATATAATATTACAGTCCAATTAAAAAACTTGTTTGCTTCAATATATATATATATAGGAGAATGGTTCTCAAGATATGTAGTGGAAGTAAGATGAAATTTGAAAGGTTTAAATCTCATGACAATACATCTAATTAGAACTAGTGTCTTTGTTAATACATTTAATGTATAGTTGAAAGGGTATAAGACATTAAAAATTTAACTTTTATGATGAATTCAAATAGTTTTTTTTTAGTTGATTGTGAGTTTGTTTCATCTAGAAGAAGGTTAGTGAGTGTAAAGTTGGTAACAACTAAATTCTAGGAAATTTATAGAGATAGATTGGAATTTGTTTACCTATTCTAAGTGTAAGTACATAGATAATGTAGTAAAGATGTTTCGTATTTGAGATATCTTATACTTGTAAAGAATTAAAGGTATCCATTATTCTATGTATAAGTTGATATTTGAGTTCAAGGTTATATAGATATTAACTTTAGAAGCAAATCCTAATGAAGATTTATTTTACTTAGAACAATATCATTTTAAAATTGGAAATGTTTCAATGTAGCAATGGTTACTAATTAAGCCATAATGCTTTTTTATTTAGTGAAAATGATTAATTGTATTAGTATGTTCTTTAAAAAACTTGATATAGTTCCTCATTGTTCAAAACAATAACATACTATAGAAAATTAGAGCCTTTAGGCCTACAAAAAAAAGTTAAGGTCTCATCAAAGATCCAAGTATATATTGGGCAATTATTGTGATGATAATTATGTTGAAAGTTGCAAGAGTTAAGTAAGTGCTCACCACAGAGAATCTTATAGAATTTTCTCGCTAAACCATTGTCTTAGCAATAGCATGATGGTTATATGGTGATATGGTATAAGACATTTAAACGATTGGCTTAGTGCAAATGGGAGATTGTTGGTTTATGCCCTATAGCTAATCATTTGGTTTTATTTTTATGATAAAATAATTTAAAGACAATTTTTATTATGTACATATTTAGATTTATATGATAAAGTCCATGGGATAATAACATATTATAAATAAAATTTTGATGAGATTTATATTACATTTGTGTATTATCTCTAAATTACTCCTAGTCATTATTTTATTAAAACTAGATATTAAAAGAACGTAAAATGATGAGGACACGTTATGCTTTTTCTTTATAAAGGAAGTAGTTGATCTTATAAACTAAAATGTAGAGATAGTTAAATAAATTTATAGGTGTTTATTACAGAACAAGTTTACTATACTGATCCCATACGAGAAATTAGTTTGAAACATTACTTGTATATCTATGAAATTGTCATTGCGATGATTGTATAAGTGATCATTTGACTTAAGATTTCCAAAGTTATCTTGTATAGGGATTGTTATATTTTGATACTTTTTGTGACCTATTCTAGTTAAGAATAGGTCAGTCGGTAGTCATTATGTAATAGCCAGTTTATAAACCTACTAAGGGAATAAAGTGTTAGATTACTGAATTACATCATATTAGAATGAATTTGGTGATCGGGATATGATTTTATGATTTCATTCACATGCATAATATGAGCAAGCACACATAAATTTTGATTTAGAAAAATTGCACTCAATTGACATATTCTAGGGTATGAAAGTTTCTAAATAATTGTGACATGATTGTAGTTTCTAAATAATTGTAACATGATTGTGCATTTCTAATGTCTTGAATTTTGATTTACTAATAAAAAGAATTGATGCATTGCAAATAGTAATTTGGAGTTATTTGTCAGAATTGGAAGATTGATGAATTAAAATGTACATTTAGACTAGGAAAAATTTCAAGTAACAAGACAATTGACATATGGAAATTTTTGATGACTAAGCCTATAAATTGAGTGACATATGACAGTAGACTTCAGTGACAAATGACTAAGAGAATTGACTGACAAATGGTAGAGGAACTAAGTGACATTTGGCAACTTAAAGAGTGGACATGTGTCATGTTTGTTTTCTTGACAAGTGTCTTTCAACTAATCTTACACCTACACCAACATAGACACTTCTAGCATCAACTTCATGTTTCTGCTGTATTCTTTCCCTCTTCTTCTTCTCACTATCGAAACTTACTTTTCCCTCACATCTTGAGTTTTTTCTCTAAATTCTATCCATTACGACCTCAAATCCTTTATCAATTTCTTCTTAAAGATAGTTATATTCTACTTTCATCTTCTTGTCTCTACTGGAACTCATCATATTGCCTCATAATTCCTGAGATGATCTTGCATGCATGTGAGGCAAAGCAGGCTTGATACATTAAGGTGGCATTTCAGTTGAACAAGTAAGTGAAATACTGATCTTTGTGGCTTGTGTTAATAGAAATTATGATGAATGATTAGGGATGGATTGAATGTGCCACCGGTGTTAACATTATGCTAGAAAATGATGAATGAAAGAGGCATCTTCTGTTATGTTTTTGGATGCATGAAAATAGTGGTTTATGGGTTGTTATATGGATGATTTAATTTGGGATTTAAAGTATAATTAATGATGAATTCATACTAAGGATAGGTGTTAATTAAGTGGTTTCGAATTTGGAAAAGTTAGGACTACATGTACGATGGTATAAAGTGAATGGTAATGTAACAAATAAGCAGATTTTTGTGAGATTTATGTAACCATTATGGAAGCTAGACAAGTATGAAATGAAATATCTTTTTAGAACATGAATTTTGGAAAATTTTAAGTGGTTGTGATGTCCTTAAGTAGGTGAAATTCGTGGAGAATTGAGGAAGAAAGATTGTGCATGATCGTGGCCCTCAGTGCATGATAGTGGCCTGATTACTTGCCTACTATTATGATCTTGACAAGGTTCCCCATGATCATGGGCCTAGTTCTAGACTGATAATTTATGTTTTGTGTACATGTTGAACTAGCTAAGGAAAAGTCACTCTAAATTAGTGTATTTGGTCTTGATTAAGGCTTAGAATGAACCTAGATTGTTGCTTGATTAATTTGTTAAAGAGCTTGATAAGTTTAGGTTGTTAATTGATGTCATAACTTAAAGAATGTATTGTTTTTGTGTCAATGTAACCAAATCTAGAAATTATGTTGTGATGAAGGAATAAAGGTGTTCTTATGAATGCAAACATGATCTTAAGGATTTGAGTAAGATTTATTAGGGATGGAGGAAAGAGAATTAGGAAATTGTATGATTATATATTTCTATAAAAGTTTGGTGAATGTATGCTTGATGAATTTAAAGTAAATCAAGCTTACTTATGGTATAAACTTGATTGCAAACTAATTGTATAAAAGCTATAATGTTTGAATGGTCAAGATATTTGTACAAGAATACATACCCGAAAAGTCAATTGAGCATGTATTGAAACATGACACATTTACATGTGCATGATTATATATTCATATGATTAAACAAATTAGTTATTTGTGAACTATGTGTGTATTATATGACGATAGACGCGCAAGGTGATTGTCAATATCCAGACATTGCTAGAACATCAAGGCAATAGCTTTTTTGGATCATACTGTGAGTTAACTTATATGTGTAAACTCATTTATATGTGCTTATGTATAAATTGTATGTTACTATGGAATGTGTTTACAACTGATTGATAAATGCTGAGCTTAGATCTGAGGAGTTTGATATATGTGGCATGAGTACACAAGAATGAAAGGAAATGAAAACATAGCATAGAAAATGATGCATCTCATCATATTGAAATTCAAAATCAGATAAAGGAGTTGTGACCAGAGTGACCAAAAAAGGAAAAGAGCTTTGAGCTCAAAATTATGAAAAAGAGTCTCAGGCTCAGATGACATGGACTCGGTATCCAAAATGGATACGAGCCAAAAATGGTCTCAGTGTCCACAATGAATATAGGATAGTAAATTAGGTTGATAGGCAATTAGTCACAACAAAAAAAATGAAAATGGAAGCACATGTTCATTTACATATACATCCCTACATTTATCAAATGATTGAATTGAATTGTTAAAATAGTGAATTATAGTCGAAGTGAATAGATGATGTGTTGTGATATGCAATGCTAGTTTACATGATATGCTTGTGGAAGTATGATAAACTTTGATATATAAAAACATAAACTTTGATATACTTATTTTTGTGATCTGACTTAAGTGAATATATCGATGATGGTTCACTCACTGAGTTCGAAAATTCATCAAAATTGCAACATTGTTTTTCAGGTTCAAGGGAGTTATAGCTACTAAGGTGATAAAATATAAGTCTAGTACTTGCATTTTAGGGACAAGAATGGCTCAAAGGTCTAATCAGATGAATCTGAGGAGTTTAGATAGATGTCTTGTGCATTAACACCCCATTTGATGTTGTATTTTTTGTACTGAGAGTGAACTCATAAAAGTTTTATGTAATGTATACATGTGGACTGTGAATCGTAATGACATGTGACTTTTATGTTTGTAAATGAAATAGGAAGAATTGAACATTTAAAATGCTTATGATATGTTTGATGCCTTTAATGAGCTAGTTTGATTGTCCTAATGTACAATTTTCATAAAGTATGTTTTCGAATATCCTCTGGTATATTTGGGATTTGCTCTATGGGAGTGGTATGTTACAGTTTTGGTATCAGAGCATAATTTGGTATCCTTAGGGACATATATGAGCATTTTAACATGGCATATAGAATGAGACCCATATAGTGATCATTATTATTTTTTATTAAATTTCATCCACTATAGGAGACCGTGTTATAGAATCAACTGATCTTGAGTTAATAGGGGCCAATAGAGAGTCCCTTATGAGTCCCTTATACCCCAGTCAGAACAAATGCCTCAAAAAGTTTCTGAGAGGAGAGAAAGGAGGTATGATAAACTTAGCAAGTAAGGGGCTAAAGACTTCTATGGAAGTACAAACCCTACTGAGGCAGAGGGTTGGCTGGAGAAAACAAAGAGAGTATTTGATTAAGTGGACTGTGAGTCTGATTAGAGGTTCGACTACGCAGTCTCATTACTTCAAGGTCTAGCCTATCAGTGGTGGAAGACAATTCTAGGTAGTTCCACCTAATCTTGCAACCTAACATGAGGGGACTTCCTAAAGGTCTTTAAGGATAATCACATGTTAAAGATCTATTTGAACAGGAAGAAGAAGGAATTCCTCAGTCTGAAACAAGGAAATCTCACGATAACTGAGTATGAGGTACATTTTAATGAACTATTGGGATATGCCACTATTCTGATCCCAACTGAGGAAGATAGATACTGATGGTTTGAGGATGGATTGAATTTGATCAGGATGAGGTTGGCCATTACAAATTTGAATAGTTTTATTGAGCTGTGAGCTAAGGAGAGTATAGACAAGAGTTCAAGTCTAAGAGGCGTGGTGATTTTTAAGCTAACTTTAGTAGGAAATTTAGTAAATACCATAATAGATCATCGCGAACACAATCGAGATCGAGGCAGACAGGGTTTAGACCTAGAGGCAACTACATTCGTTTTGGTGTTGGTAGAGGTTAGCAATCTATAGGACAGACTTATGGTAGACAAACACAACAAGTTCCCAATTATGAATACTGTAGAAAAAGAGCTTGTTTGTGATGTGGCTCCTTAGAGCATCAGATTAGTGACTATCCAATAACTTTAGAAGCACAGTCTAAACTGAGAGGAGGATCAATAACGGAGATGACTATTTAATAAAACAAAGCTAGTGAAGTAGGACAAAGAGGTAGGGCAAATTTAATTCATCATGTTCTAGTGTTAGGACTGAGGTACGAAGCAACCAACTATAGTCCTAGACCAGGATATTTCCTATTACGAGACAAGAAGTGCAGAATTCCCCAAATGTTGTTATAAGTGTGTTACATGTCTTTAATTTTGAGGCATTTGCATAGTTAGATTCTAAATCTACACATTCATTTATTACCCCACATGTGGCATCTAAATTGCATTGTGTGAGAGAGATGTTGAAATTTGGCTTAGAAGTGAGAACTCCAATAGGTAGTACTACGATGATTGGATAAGTATGTAGAGGGTGTATTATTCAGGTTGATCAAGTTGAGTTTAAAGTCGATTTGATAGTACCGCAGCTAAAAGACATAGACCTTATTTTAAGTATGGACTGGCTTACTGCACATACGGTTGCGATGAATTATTACACCAAGGAAGTTATAATTGAATCTCCTACTCAACCAAGGGTAACATTTCGAGGTATTAGTCAAGCAGTGCCAGCCAAATTGATTTCATCAATGAGCACTTTCAGACTAATTCGAATTGTATGTGAGTCTTATTTAGCCTGTATGACTAATACCCGAGTTAAACAGACATTACAGGATATTCTTATTGTTAGGAAATTTCTAAACGTTTTTACCACTGACTTACTGGGATTACCACCAGATAGGGAAACATAGTTCACCATTGACCTTGCCTCAGGTACTAATCCTATATGTATTCCTCCTTATAGGATGACACCTATGGAACTTAAAGAAATTAAGACTCAATCGTAGAAGTGAGCTCTAATTTTGTTTGTGAAGAAGAAGGATAGGACTTTGAGATCATGCATTGATTATACGCAATTAAATTGGGTAACAGTGAAGAATAAATATCCCCTACCGAGAATAGATGATTTACTCAATCAGTTACAGGGAGCTTAGGTATTTACTAAACTAGATTTGAATTCGAGGCATTATCAATTGAAAATAGTAGAAGTTGATGTACCAAAAAATGCATTCAAAATCAGATATGGACAATTTAAATTTTTGGTGATGCCTTTTATATTAATGAATGCTCTAGCAGCCTTTATGACATTGATAAATAAAGTATTCTGACCTTACTTAGATCACTTGGTTATTATATTCATAGTTGATATCTTGGTGTATTCAAGGAGTAGAGAGGAACATTCTAAGCATTCAAGGTTAATTTTACAGATAATGAGAAAGAAGCAATTATATGCCAAGTTCAGTAAGTGAATTTTGGCTTGATCAAATGGTTTTCTTAGGTTATATATGAGATTCAGAGTTTTCTTAGGCTAGCAGGTTATTATAAGAGGTTTGTTGAATGGTTCTCATTGATCTCAGCCCCATTGGCAGAGCTTCAGAGGAAGAGCATACCTTTTTGATGGACCGATGAATGTCAAAGGAGCTTTGATGAGTTAAAACATCGATTAACTATGGCACCGGTATTAGCTATTCCATCTAGATCTGGAGGATATGTTGTATACAGTGATGCTTCACATTAGGGGTTAGGATGTGTTTTGATGCAGTATGTCAGAGTGATTGCTTATGCTTTGAGATAGTTAAGGCCTCATGAGTTTAATTATCCAATTCATGATTTAGAGCTTGTTACAGTAGTGCTTGCTTTGAAAATTTAGAGACATTATTTATATGGTGAAACATTTCAAATTTTTATGGGTCATCGAAGTTTGAGATATCTATTAACTCAAAAGGAACTTAATATAAGACAAAGGAGGTGGGTTAAGTTGCTTAAGGATTATGATTACATGATTGAGGATCATCCAGGTAAGGCTAATGTTGTAGTGGATGTATTAAGCAGGAAATCTAATAGCAATGTAACACAAATTCAAGCATCGGGGTTACCAAATCTAGTTCAAAGTGAGCACTAAATGTTGAGCTAAGTTTGGGGCATAATGAAGCATTGTTAGCCACATTGAAGCTTAGACTGATATTACATGAAAGGATCAGAATAGCTCAAAGCAAAGAGTTAGAAGTAGTGAAGATTGTAGAGAAGTTTAAACAGAATCTGAGTTTTAAGTTGAGTTGAGAAATAATGCATTGTGGTTGAATCAGAGATTATGGGTACCAGATGTTGATGGTTTGAGAAAGGAAATTTTAGAGGAAGCACACATAGTAGCCTATACAATGTATCCTAGTAGTACCAAGATGTACAATACTCTGAAGCAACATTTTTGGTGGCCAGGGATGAAGAACCAAATGGGTGAGTATGTAGCCAGATGTTTGACATGCCAATAAGTTAAAACAGAGGATCAGGCACCAATTGGGAAATTGCAATCATTACCTATTCCAAAGTGGAAATGGGAGAGGATTACAATAGATTTTATTGTGGGTTTGTCAAGAACTACAAGGTAGCATGATACCATTTCGGCCATTATTGATAGATTAACAAAATCAGCTCATTTTTTTACCCATTATAGAGAATAACACGCTAGATCAGTTAGCTCGAAGATATGTAAATAAGATAGTGAGGTTATATAGGGTCCCAGTGTCTATTATATCATATCAAGACCTCAGATTTATTTTTAGATTTTAGGGTAGCCTACAGACAGCATTGGGTACAAAGTTAAATTTTAGTACAGCCTTTTATCCTCAGACAAGTGGACATAGTGAAAGGATTATTTAGATTGTTGAGGCTAAGCTTAAGGCTTGTGTTTTGGAGTTTCAAGGAGGATAGGATAAATATATAGATCTCATTGAAGGTGTCAAACAACTTTACAATGGGATGAAAAAGGCCTAAGGAATGTTGAAGGCCTTGAGTTGATTCAAGATACCATTGATAAGGTAAAATTGATATGTAGTAGGATTAAGGCAACTTATGATAGGCAAAAGAGTTATTTAGATTAACACTGAAGCGATATAAAGTACCAAGTAGGAGATAAGGTATTTTTTAGAGTGTCGCCCAGGTAAGGAGTGCTAAGGTTCTGTAAAAGGGAAAAGTTAAGCCCTAAATATATTGGTCCTTGCAAGATTACTGAGAGAGTTGGACCATTGGCTTACAAATTAGCATTATTGCCAAAAATATCTCAGATTTATAATGTATTTCATGTTAGTACTCTCACGAGATATCAGTTAGATCCAGTACATCCATTATGGGCATAGGAGGTTAAGATTGCAACTAATTTGGGTTCTGTGGAGGAACCAATTAAATTAGTTAGATATCAAATGAAACAACTAAGAAACCAAGTTATTCCTTTGGTTAAAGCCCTTTGGAGGAATCATTTGAGAGAGGAACCTACGTGGGAGAACGAGGAGAATATGAGAAAATAATGCTCAATCAGGTAAAATTTTTTAGGAAAATATTTCTTAAGGAGGGGAGAATTAAAATTGTTGGTTTCCAATCCTATTAAGGAATTAAAGTGTTAGATTACTAAATTACATCATATTAGAATGAATTTGGTGCATCTAGGATATGATTTTATGATTTCATTCATATGTATAATATGAATACACACATATGAATTTTGATTTTAAAAAAATGCACTCAATTAACATATTTTAGGGTATGAAATTTTCTAAATAATTGTCACATGATTATGCATTTCTAATGTCTTGTATTTTGATTTACTAATAAAAATAATTGATGGATTACAATTAGTAATTTGGAGTAATTTGTCATAATTGGAAGATTGATGGATTAAAATGTACATTTAGACTAGGAAAAAGTTTAAGTAACAAGACAATTAACATGTGGAAATTTAGGATGACCAAGCCTATAAATTAAGTGAAATATGGCAGTATATTTCAGTGACAAATGGGTAAGAGAATTGAGTGACAAATGCCAGAGGAATTAAGTGACATTTGGCAACTTAAAACGTGGACTTATGTCTTATTTGTTTTCTTGACAAGTGTCCTTCAACTAATCTTACACCTACACCAACATAGACATTTCCAACATCATCTTTTCTTACTTATTGTTTCCCTTTTCTTGTTCTCACTACTAAAACTCACTTCTCCCTCACATCTTAAGTTTTTTTCTCTAAAATTTGTTCATTACCACCTCAAAACCTTTGTCAATTTCTTTTTAAAGATAGTTATATTTTATTGTTTTCATCTTGTCTCTGCTGGAACTCATCCTATTCCCTCATAATTCCTGAGATGATCTTGCGTTCATGAGAGGCAAAGCAAGCTTGATACACTAAGGTGGCATTTAAGTTGAACAAGTTAAATATTGATCTTTGTGGCATGTGTTAATAGAAATTATGATGAATGATAGGGATAGACTGAATGTGGCACTGGTGTTGACATTATGCTAGAAAATGATGAATGAAAGGGGTATCTTCTATTATGTTTTTGGATGCATGAAAACAGTGGTTTATAGGTTATTATATGGATGATTTAAGTTAGGATTTGAAGTATAATTAATAACGAATTCATGTTAAGGATAGGTGTTAATGAAGTGTTTTCAAATTTGGAAAAGTTAGGACTACATGTATGATGGTATAAAGTGAATGATAATGAAACAAATGACTAGATCTTGTTGAGATTTAATGTAACCATTATAGAAGATAGACTAGTATAAAATGAAGTAGTTTATAGGACATGAATTATGGCAAAATTCAAGAGGTGGTGATGTCCCTAAGTAGGTGAAATTCGTGGAGAATTAAGGAAGAAAGACTGTGCACAATCTTGGCCCTTAGTTTATGATCGTGACCTAATTACTTGCCTTATGTTACGATAGTGGCAAGGTCCCCCATGATCATAGGCCTAGTTCTGGATTAATAATTTATGTTTTGTGTATATGTTAAATTAGTTGACGAAAAGTCATTCTAAATTGGTGTATTTGGTTTTGATTAAGGCTTGGAATGAACCTAGATTTTTGCTTGATTAATTGGTTAAAGAGCTTGATAAGTTTAGGTTGTTAATTGATGTCATAACCTAAACTAATTGTATTGAAGTTATAAATTTTAAATGGTCAAGATATATGTATAAGAAAACAAACCCGGAAAGTCAATTGAACATGCATTGAAACATGAAACATATACATATGCATGATTATATATTCATATGATTAAAGAAATTAGTGACTTATGAACTATGTGTGTATTGCATGACGATAAACGTGCAAGGTAGATGTGAATATCCAGACATTACCAGAACATTAAAGCAATTACTTTTTTGGAGCATACTGTGAGTTAACTTTGATGTGTAAACTTATTTATATGTGTTTCAGAATGAATTGTATGGTAATATGGAATGTGTGTACAACTGATTGATAAATGCTAGACTTAAATCTGAGGAGTTTGATATATATGGATGAAAGGAAATGAAAACATAGCATATGAAATGATGCATCTCATCACATTGAAATGCATGATCAGATAAAGGAGTTGTGACCAAAGTGACTGAAGTGGGAAAAGAGTTTTAAGCTCAGACTTGTGAAAAAGAGCCTTATGCTCAGATGACATGGACTCCTATCAATAATGGATATGGTCCAAAAATGATCTCGGTGTCCATAATAGATACAAGATAGAAAATTGGGTTGATAGGCACTTGATCACAAAAGAACAAACATGAAAATGGAAACACATGTGCATTTGCATATACATCACTACATGCATCAAATGAATGAATTGAAATGTATTGTTGAATTGTTGAAATAGTGAATTATAGTTGATGTTAATGGATGATATGTTATGATATGCAATGCTAGTTTACATAATATGCTTATATAAGTACGATAAAGTTTGATATACTTGTTTTTGTGATCTAACTTAAGTGGCTACATCGATGATGGTTTACTCACTGAGTTCATAAACTCATCAAAATTGCAACATTATTTTTCAGGTTCAAGGTAGTTCTAGCTACTAAGGTTGTAACATCCCGTTACTGTCATTAAGGGTATTATGGTAATATAGACAGACTGATAGGATTTCACTGCATGCATTGACTGAGCATGTTACTGTCCTCTAATTATAGGGGAAACTGGTTTACTGCATATGCATATACTCATTGGTACATGCATTCATGATTTTCCGGTATTTAATTGTGAATTGGAACTGACTGAACTGACTGGAACTGACTGAATTGTGACTGATTGAGAATTTAGGAGT
>JANJEY010000007.1:28804752-28816208 GCA_024703695.1 Erythroxylum cataractarum
TAAATGGAGTAACATTTTGGACTGGATTAAATAAGTAATATTTTGACTTTTCTTATAAACATTGACCAATCTCATCTACGGGCGTTCCGGTGGATACCCTATGGTAAGGGGGCGCTACATAATCAATTATTCAAAGACTTTGAAATAATGGAAAATTTTAAAAATTTTAATAAAAGAATCTATAAATAATATTTTTAATATGTATAGGATAAAGTTTTAAATATAATATATATGACGTAATCTAAATTAAGTATTTCATATATCAATAATTTTTTAAACTTAATAAAAGTTTTATAATTTTTTTAAAAAAAACTTTTTGTATAATGTAACTTATCATTTAAAATTTTTTGAAATGACATAATATTGTAGAATTAGAAAAAAAATCCACAAAACAATTAAGTTATCATCTAAAAAGGTTACAATACAAAAGTATAAAATACTTAATCGTTCGTGATCTTTTCATCGGGACACGGAATTTAATTAGTATTCAGTGCAAGAATCAAAGCTAGGTAAAATCCTCTATGAATAATACATTTAAGACATCTATAACGAATCTACTTTTTATTTATTTAATGAAAAAACATAAAGTCATATATTGCTGACAGTATATGAAGTTTGATTAACTTAATTTAAGCGAATAAGGGATGGGGCATTAGGCCATTCCTTACACAATCGCATCTCAGACAATGGAAAGATTCCATTACACCAAAAATATTAATTTTTTAATGTTAATTTTTAACTAAAAGTGAAATAATTAAAATTCTTTCCACAAAAAAGCCTCAAAATTTGTATTTAATTTTAATATAATGTGCAACTCGTTTATTGTTACTCTCTCCGATTTATAATAAGAGTCGTTTTAGAAAAATACACACTTATTAAGAAAGTTAATGAAATTATAGATATACTCTTATTAAAACTCCCATAAAATTATCTTGTGACTCCGGTAATCAGCATCTTAAATTTAGATGAGAAAGAAATTGTCTTGAAATTGTGATCTGTATAATTAAGATAAGAGAAATAAAAGGTTAATTTTAGAAGATAAATTATAAATATGCATACAAAATTAAGAATGATATTTATTTTGAATAATTAAAATGTATCTAAAAAGACAATTATTATGAATCGAAGATAGTATATATTATGAGTCTAATCCCAATCTTTTGCTTTGTAACATAGAAGGGTCGTTCTTTCAAGACCTTAATTGGACAACCACGACGAACACAACATCTGACGTTGTGGGCGCAAGGAACAAATGTAAGCGCGGAATCATCGCAACCCCAAAAGAGCCAGTACTTTGCATTAAATGCATGGGAAAACGACAAACGTCATTCCCCAAGCCCAACCACTTCGAGAGTCTTAAATAAATAATCAAAAATACTCTCCTATATTTAAAATAAAATTCGTTTTAAGGATATTTTAATTATTTAAAATAAATATTGTTTACAATTTTTTAATATATATTTATAATTTTATTTTTAAAATTATCCTTTAATTTCTCCTACATTTTAATTATATAAATTATATTTTGAAGACAATTCAACATACATTTAATAAGGATATATCAAACATTTTATTAACTTTTTAATAAATATGTATCTCTCTAAAACGATTTTTATTTTTAACAAAAGGGAGTATAATTTATTCTTAAACAACTTTGTATAGGTTGCACATATTTATTTTGTATGACCCTTTTTCAAAAGAGTTATATAAGACAATTTAAAAAATAAAAAAATGGTTCCAGATACAGTAATGTCATAAATGTTTACCTTATTTTAGGTCCTGTAATAACAATTATGGACATTCCTTTGGGTTTAGGGATCAGTTAAGTACGGGTATATTTGGTGATAACATTAACTCTTTGCAGTTCCTAATCCCAACAAAAACCCTTGCTCTCTGTTTTGGTTTTCTGGGAGTTTGATGAAGACAGGTGTCAGTCAAACCGCGATATCCGGGGCACATCGCCTGATTAAAACATCGTTCGCCTTTCATCACGTGGCCAACTCACGGTTGTGTTTCGTGCTGGGCCCCACATTTTATTACTCACTCCGGTTTTCCAACATTAATTTGCGTGCATCATTCTCACTGTTTGTTATTATTATTTTTTTTAATTTTATTAAATTATTCAGCAAGTACAACACACCCTTTCTGTTTATGATATTATTAAATATTAACTCTTTATCAAATAATTATATTATTAATTATTGCACTTTAAAAAAAAATATTTTATGCTAATATCTTTTTCAAGGCTATTAATAATTAATTTATCAATTGATTAACATAATTCTTTCTAGTTAAAACTGAAAAGATTGTATTATCAATTTTGTAATTATGCTACTAAGTTTGACTCTAATTCATAAAATCTTTAGGTTTGTATGAAACTTCTTTCAAGTATAATAGATTTATTCAGACAAGATAATTTTTCAATCTCAATCATATAAAATCAAATCATGCCTTAATATTTCAGATATATTATAACAAAAATAAAACGTATAATTAAATCACAATAAATCAATCAATATAATTGTATTAAATAAAATATCAAAAGACATTGTTATCTCAAATTAGTGTTCCTTCTCGCCATTTGATTAGAACTATCGCCTCTGAGTATGCCTCGTGACTTAAAATCTCTTCAAAACTCAACTCCCTCTTATTTACCTCTGTTAAGGTCCTTTTATAGTAAAAATTAAGATTTCTATGATATAAACGGGTATATAGGAGACTACGTACATTAAAAAAATACATGAATTCGTGATTTCACATAAGCAAAGAGACTTACACGAGCACACATACATGGCCATGTATATCAATATACATTGACGTGTAACTCCACACGATCATAATTAAAATTCTTCAATCTTCACACATTTAGAAAAACTTACATAGCCACTTTACACAGTCATGTAGGAGTGTAGGTCCTTATTTGTTTCAAATCTTTATTTCATGCCATGATTTAATTCGAGTTCTTTTCCTTTTGGTCCATAAAGACAATTATTACCTATAAATGTGCTTGAATAGAATTAAGTACCAAATATAGAACAAAAGTATAAAATATCAATCAAAACATGTTAATTATAGGTGTGTAATTATAGTCATATACACATCTATCAACCACCAAATATTAAAAATGTCAAGATGATTAAAAATGTCAAAATGATTTAACTTATACTTTAATTCTTTCATCATATAATGTTTTAATTAGATATATAGTATGTAATTAATGTCTACAATATTTAGATTAAATCATATTCTTTCTTACTAATTATCAATTAATTTATAATTGATATTTGAAAATATTATTTTCAAATCTCAACTCACTCTAATGAGATAATCCTTTAAACCATTACTAATAAATGATAGTGAAACATTTTTCCTGAGTAATTTAGAGTAATGAATCCTTAAATGACATACTCAATTATTTTTATATATTTCATAATATATCCAAATACTACTGACTGAGCTACTATGATTAAAATGAGCCATAAGTAATCTCAAAAAATAATAATTTATATATAAAACACTTTGGTATAATCTTAAATGTAATGATCGATTATACAATTATCATTATGAAAAAGTTACCAACACATAAGTAATGTTATGTTCATAATCATTGAAATTAGATTAATTCAATGAACTTATTTTTTAGGGTAAAAGGCACAAACCACCTATATAGTTTAAGAAACTTTTGAAAAATCTCTTGTCCGTAAAATTTTTCGAAAACACTCTTTCTAGTTTTCAAGTTTTTAGAAAAAATAACTCATTTTCTTAGATTTTAGTAAAAAAAAAAGATGAAATATACGAGACATAAACATTATACTTGCGCCAATTAAACGATGCTTATATAACGATTCAACTTAATTCTTAAACTTAACCTGAACACTAAATCTTAATTAAACTAATAATTTAATATAATTTTATTAATTTATTAATTTAAATCAAGTTTAAGAATCGAGTTGAGTTACCATATTATTAATATATGATTGCTCCATGATTGATATTCATATCGCGTGCATTTTATCAAAATTTTTAATTGAAGTATAAGAAAAGGAGTTTTTTTGACAAATGTTAAAGATTTGAGTGTTTTTTTTTCTAAAGCTTCTATTAATTCATCCGATTTATAGTAAGCACTTATATATTTTATATTTTAATTTATAATATCAATTATTTTCTTCATAAGAAAAAATACAACATTCGCTAGTTTTATTATTACGTCACATATTGTCTTATAAAACTACAAACAAGAACTATTTAAAAAATATATAAATTGAATATCACAATTGTAAATTTATCACAATTTTAATTGTACATTAATTATTTTAAGATTTTTATCTTTAGTATGAAATATAAAAAATAATTAACAACAGCACATAAAAATAAAGAGTGCCTTTATTGATTAAAATAATAATATGGTACATTAAATTATAACCAAGCAATTAATTACATAAACGTAAACTAATAAAATTGATTAGATGATAGGAATGCATATGTTTCGATAGACTTATTTTATACCTGGTAGGGTAGGGGCATTTTGGACACAAGGGGAAATGGTTATAAGAAATCAAGTGGGCGTGCTAGCACGTGGTATGAGATTAGGCGGTGCGTCTTTCTCTCTCTCTCTGCTTTGGCTTTTACTTTTACTTTCTCAGTTCTCTAACTCGTGACGGTGTCACGTGGGGGTGATAAGTGGGACCCGCGAATTACTCCTAAAGCAAATAAACCGGCCAGTGGGTTGCATGTGCGCTCGACCTGTCGCTTATGGGTCTCTTTTTTGGGAATTTTTCATTTTTCATTTTTCATTTAAACTAAAGTCCCCCCGATGACGAGGATCGACAACTTCCTCTGTCACGTGGCCTCTTCATCCGTTCTTCTCTTTCGTCCATCTTTATTAAAAAAAAACCTAACAGAGCCAATGTAAAACTACAATAATGGGTGTAATAGTGTTTGGACTTTGGAGATTGTAATCACGTCTGAAGATTACAATCGTTATTTTGAATATGAGCCACTTTACAATAGTATTTATTGTTTGATTATAAACTAGAGGACATTCTTTATTATAATATTTTAATCAATAAATTAATTATATAATATAATATAATAAATTATAGTAATTAATTAATCAATTATATTGTAATTAATTAATTAATTACAATATTTTAATTAACGAATGAATTATATTTAATTAATTATATTGTAATATAATTAATTAATTTGATTTTAATTAATTAATTATATTTTAATAAATTAATTATATTTTAATTAATTATAATGTAATTAATTAATTAACTATATTTAATTAATTAGTATTAAAAATATTTTTTTAAAAAAGAGTCATTATTAAGAAATGAGTTTTATTTCTTTACAAAATGAAATGGATGGAGATTCCTCAAAAGTGAGATATTAAATTATTATCCTTATAATAATAATCAATAACCAACCACTTACTGTCATACGCATTAACTCTTTCCCAAATTTATCAATCAAGCACCCATAAAATGTCTAAAAATTATTATAAATAGATTTATGCTTTAAAGGAGCTAATATTTCTTATTTAACCCTATATGTAAAAGTTACAGAATTTGCTCAACTTGTTTTGTTTTGTGGATGCTGTCAAAGGTCAGACACTCGTGCAATTATAATAGTTGAGATGGATCAATTTCAGAAAAGGTTTAAAAAAAAAACAAGAATATGATCAAATTTTAGAATAAGATACGAATTAAAATTCATGTTTTATTATGATTTAATTATTAATCATTTTATAGAATTAAAATGATCTTAATTTTTAGGAAATCAAATAGCTGAAAACATTTTGTAATTGTTTCATTGTGGTGGGGATTAGATCCCGTCTCATTTTTTAACAATAACATCAAAGTAGACTTTAATTTTATAATTTGATTAAATTGTCTGATTGCTATTGATCTTATAATTTTGGAATTAAAAAAAGAATGAAAAGGTCATATTACAAGCCAAAAATGATGAAAAGTTCTTATTAGAAATATTAAAACCCTATAATTCAATTTGGAATTGAATTGAAATCATTCGAACTATTAAAAAATAGGCGAACGAGAGACTAGGGTCTTTAGCTAGTATGCGGCTTTTGCTACATGGGTCTTCCTTGGGAATTGGTAGCACGATATTCAAAAGAATTGTAAACTTCTGCAACGTTGCCAGAGAAGACTGTTGGAAAATAAAAGAAGAAAACAAATACTCATAAACGGAACATAATGCATGCCTCTTTGGTGTTGGAAATCAAGTCTCTTTTGTTCTGGAAAATTGAATCTGCGTCTGCCATAAATGTATATTGTTTTCCTGGGTTGTGATTTGTGTGATGTGGAGCCCGTGTCAGAACCAGTTGCCCACTAGCGGCAAGCTGAACCAGTGGAAAAATGCCACCAGTAAAAGGCTGTAATCGTCCATAAACATACGGCACGATGGTGGTCCAATGGCGGGGAAGCGTGACACACGACGACATGAAGAAGAGAAGCAGAAAAACGAGCGACAATGGCTAAACTAGAGAAACCCTAGATCGAAGCGTCATTGACTGAGACACGTCTGGTGCGTGCAGTAAATGTGTTAGAAACGTCCACAATTTTTTTAAATTTTTTAAGTCTTATTTTTAATTAAATTAGTTTAAATCTCTAATAAATTTGGAAAAGAGTTCTTTAATTGTTTAAAAATAATTTGCAAATGGTTATTTTATTAGGAATACTTTGAAATTTAGTTTAATTTTTCAAGTAGTTGAATTATTAAATTAAATTAATTATTAAATCAATAATTAGAATCAAGTAAATATTTAAAACAATTATCTTTCATAATTTGATTATATTAGATCATTGATTAAATTAATTAAGATGAGATATTAATTTTTATATTAAAGCAATTATTTTTAATATAATTTAGATTAATAATTAGATTGATTATTACCTAATTTAGAAAAGTAATTTTTTTAAAATTAGGATTAATTAGTTTGAATTATATTGAAATTAATTAATTAGACTCCTTAAAATTAATAAAATTATTTTATTAGGTAATTAAGAAATATGTTTCTTAATTAAATTTATTTATTTCATTTTGATTGAGATAAATTAAATTTATAACTTTATTTGTTTAGAAAATTATTGTTCAATTTTTTAAGAAATTGTTTCTTTATTTATAAATAATAAAATTTTTGATTTATTAGAAAATATATTTTCTTGATTAAATTTTCAAAAGTGTTTTCACTTATTAATTAAGATATTCTAATTAATTAAGAAATCAATATCAATATAAATGACTTTCTTAATCAAATTTAAAAGTGTCTTTATTTAATTTTGAAAGTGGTTTCCTTTTAATATTAGCAAATTGTTTTTCTAATTAAGGAAAAGTAAATTCTAATTAGAATATAGATAAATAATTTTCTAATTGGATCATAACATGTTACTTATTTAATTTAAAAAGGGAGGTTTCCTAATTATAATAAGTAAAAAGAATAATTTATTGAAAAATTATTTTCAATTAAATTAGGTTAAAAAAGTCAATATAATTGAAAACAATTTCCAATTATATTTGAAAATTGTTTTCAAATTAAATTAAAATTTTATTTGAAATAGGAATGTAATATATTTAAGGATCAATGAGTTTTCAATTTTCTATTTGATGAGACGAACAAACTTATAATCCTTTATTAGAATATTAAGTACATGTTTTGAATGTAATTATTGCCTTCTCTTATTATAAGAATAAATCAGATTTTTATTTATTGTTAGACTTGTTGAGCAATCTCAAGGTTGTTGTCACCCAATTATGTTTAGCCTTATGACAATGAGTTCTAGTTAACTAAATTTGTGTGATTTAACTGAGCAAACTCATGATAACATGAAGTTAGAGACAAGTTTAGGAATGACATATATGATATATTTTAGTAAGAGTTATCACTTAAAGAATCTAAGAGTCACATAAGATGTGATTGATAAAGTTGTCAGCCACCTAATTTACGTTTAGTTGATTTGTTAAGCAAAATCAAGATTAACTATATTTGAATGAGATCTTAGCCTATTAAAAAGATTAGAGTTATCTTTTCGAATAGTATTGAGGAATATTATTTCGAATAAAATAGTGGGAGTAACTAAACACATGATTAGATTCCTAATCTCATTTGGTAGTCATGACATGTACTTAATTACTTGTTTCTCTTACATTCATATTTTGTTTTGAGTGAAATTTACCTTGTTTAATATAGCTAATACTAAGTTAGTGAACCAAATTTCTTAGACAAACGATTATGATTGAGAAGAGTTATCAAATTTGGAAAAGAAAATTGTATGCCTATTATGCAATTTTGTTATAATCCCTGTTGAGGATTTAGTAACAAAATTATAGAGATAAGTTAAAATCATATGGATAACAAAAATGTATTGATATTTTGAGTTGACTAATGTCTCATAAACTTTGATGACAACATACAAGATATATGTCAATACCATGATAGCAAGATACAAGAGATTGTATAAAGTAGGGCTAAAAGGTATAGTACTTTGATAAAATTTTTTCATTCAATTTAGCCTATTAAAAGCATAAACATGGAGATGTATTAAAGGCTTTTCTATAGTATAATAATAACTGTCATAAAAAGAAAATGATTGCATCACTTTTCTTGCCTATATGTGAAATGATATATATCATATATTTTTTCTAATTCATGCTTTTAAGTATTTAATACTCAATTGAGATTCAACATTACTATAATGTTTAAGGCATGATAAGAAATAGATTCATCATTATCATCATCGTCAACACCAAGTTGAATCCAGCATAAACACGAAATCTGAGAATGTCTGATAGTACATAACCTTACCTTTATCTAGTAAAAATGATGTTTTAGATAGACCTATATGTAAATGTGATATGAAGATATTACAAAAAATTCAAATAATCATAAAAGATGTAATAAAATTACTAAATACATTAAAATAAACCTTAGAATAAAGTAATAATATATAATTGAAATAGAATAATAACAACTTAAAAAAAAGATTACAGAGGTGATGCAAGTTAGGAAGATAAAGTTATTAAGAAAATAACAGGAGAAATATACCTAATATGGTGCAAAGTTCTACTTATACTTGATATGCCACCGTTTCTCGAGTTGTGCATGTCATCCTTGCGCAAGAGCCATGCTAATATGCTCTGTATCATTCCAATTTAATCAGATGTCCTCGAAGGGAAACTAACAACTGTTGCGTCATAATAATTAAAGGTTAATTCGCTACTTTAAGCTAACGATATGGTTTTATGCAAGTTATTAAGACTAATGACAAACTACCACATCATTTTATTAAAAACTAAATCAAACACGTGGCTTTACTTTCAAGATGTGTCTCAACTCGAACAATAATCCATTTATCACAAAGAAAAGACACATGTACCCATACATTTAATATATACAAGTCTGCTCTGACACGACCAGTTTCTGAAGAACTCAACATAGGAAGCTGTGACAAAACTTTCGCAGTTGATAGGGAGTATCCCAATATTACTTATAACAAGTACAGTTCAGATTCTTAAAATCCATGAATGATCAAATCATATGGATAGAATCTTTACCCAAAAAAAAAGTGTATAAAAGGAAACCCACAACAAACTAGGGAGAAAAAAATAGAACTTGATCAAAAAGAAAAATTATCAAGAAGATATGAATGTGAAGAGCTTTTTTTTAAAATCACCAAATCATCGAGCATTCGGTTGTTTGCATCAATCTATCATTTACTACAATAGTTCATTGTAACAAGTAAAACACAACCAAGTGCAAAGAAAATAAACCAAGAAACCATTCATAAAATTGAATAGATCTAAACCACTTAAGCTTACTAGAGCCATAGCGGTAGAGTAGAGAAATGAGATTTGTTGAAGTGAAAACCACTTTCTCCTTTCACATTCAAATGGAGAAAACTCAAAATTGTAGCACTCACTCAAAACACACGAAGAGAGACGAGAAAGCATTCGCCTTTCATCCACTCAAAACCTAAGAAACATTTTAAACAAGGAACATGGGAGAGAGTGGTGTTGAAATATAAACAAACGAAAAAGTTTTGACCTTGAAACAACAAAGGTTTAGACAAAGCCTACGATATGAGTTAAATCTCGGTCAAAAATCCAATTTTATATAAAAAATTGTTTGTGTTGGATCAAAGGAAACTTATGCTTGACATAAATAGAAAAATACAAAATTAGATAACCAAGATTATCCTTTTATCCTATGTTGGTTAAATTAACATAACGAAAATAATAAAGTTACATACACAAATATATGTATCATTTTGATTATGAATTCTATAAAACTTGTGAAACTTATCAAGTTGAAGAATAACCAAATCAACCTTCAGTGAAATAATGATGATAATATTGAATTATTATATCTTAACAATTCATAAAACAATCATACTTATATTTCGTTAGATTGCCAGTGACTTTATTATATGTCATATATATTAAATGAAATAACGATTTAAAATTTTAAAAAGTTCAAATTGTTAAATATAAGTAGAAATTAAGTATTAAGAATGTTGAAGCAATTCAATGAGATCGTTATGGTAAGTTTTAAAGCTTTTGTTATCTATAAGGAATTAGATTCTCTAGTAAATACTTTCACAATCAGATTTCATAAGAGTATGGATTTATGTAAAGAATAAAATACAACATCAAATATTGTATGATGAAATATTATTTTTTCTATAGCTATGCTTAGCATAATGACTTACCTTCAATAGTTCCAATTAAATTAATTAGTAATTTCATATTAGATATGAAATGCTAAGTCTTTGAAAGAGTCAAAGTTAATGATTCAAGTATGTGATGTTTGATTAAAGCATATATTATTCATTAAGTTTAGAACTAAATTGGATAATAAAAGGTTATGATATATCTAAAAGGTTAAATACAATCATACAGATTCATTGAACAAATTATTTGATTCAATATATACTTATAGGAGAATGATTCTCAAGATTTTTGGGAGTAAAATGAAATTTGAAAAATTTGAATCTCATGATAATACATCCAATTGAAACTAGGGCCTTTGTTGATAAATTAGATGTATAGTTGAAAGGATAAGAGACATTGAAAGATTCACTTTCTTGATAATAAGAAAGTTTGTTATGGGCATAAAATCTTAAAACTAAACTCTAAAAGGAAATAACATCTTAAAACAGTAAAATCTCTAACAACTGAAAAATGTGACTAATGCTTTTCCTAAAGACATATCAGTGCCAAGGATGGAGAAGTATGGGGCCCAGTGGTGCACTGGGCCCCCCAAGTTTTTAAAAAATAAAATATTTTTTTTAATATATATATAATATAATATTATATTATATTATATTATATTATATAATATATCTAACCTAAGTTGCTGTAAACTAGTAAACTAATGAAACGAAAAGCATATATATTAAAACCTTAAATTTTCTTTGTTGCCCTTATACAGTGTT
>JANJEY010000007.1:28917908-28928732 GCA_024703695.1 Erythroxylum cataractarum
TTTTATACTTTTTTATCTAATCAGAACATTATATGATGAAATGATTAAATTATATGAAAAAATCATGCACTAAAAGGTTAATAAAGACTACTTTGACATTTTTAAATATTTAGGTGGTCATGAAATGTTGCTAGATGTCAATCTTGATCTATAGATATTAATTGTTTAATTAGAAAATTAAAGGAGTTTTTTTAATCTAATCCTAAATGTAATTTAAGGTTATAATCTATTGTTAACATATTTGAAAACTTAATAGGTCACGTATAAAGAACATGTTGAAAAGAGCAAAGATATTTTAATCAAGTTAGACTTAATTGTAAAGTTTGAAACCTTATGATGCAATATGAAATATTTAATTAATAAGGATCAATTTGAGATATTGGATCCTATTTGGGTATAATTAGTATTTAATTAGAATTATTTGTTATTCTAACTAAATTTTAATTGAAATTAGGATTTAATTTTAATTAAATTACTAAAATATTCAAACCTTATTATAAATAGGAATATGTTGTATTGGAGCTAGCACTTCTTATCTAACCCTTTTTGTAATAATTGTAGAGTTCTCTCAACTAGTTCTGTTGATATCATTATAGGTTGGACACTTGTACGGCTATAATGGTTAAGATGAACTAGTTTCATAAACGATTCGAAGAATGCTATAAGAAAAGTATCAAACTTTGAAATAAGGTATAAATTAAGATCTACGATTTATTATGATTTATGTGTTAATCATTTTATAGAATTTTGATGATCTTAGCTTTGGAAAATCAAATACGAAAAGATTTTGTAATTATTCCAATGCTTGTGGGATCAAATCCCAACCTGATTTTCTAATAGTAGTATCAGAGCTGACTTTAATTTTATAATTTGATTAAAATATATTTGATTGTTATTTATCTTGAAGTTTGGAATTGAAAATTAAAAATCCTAAATATAACGTTGAATTAGATTCAAATTAAATCTAAAAAGGTATAAACATTGGGCATAAATTAGAAATAATTGGTTTTGATTTTAGAACAAGTGCTTGGGATGAACACTTAGTGGGGAGGAGGTTTAGTATAAGCATGTCAGTTGTCAAAAGGTCTACTTTGGACTGAAACTTTTACCACAAATTGCGCCCATATTCGTATGAAAATCCCGCTTTGGTCTGTTTAAGCAAGATTCAGCCTTCTTATGTGAATGTCGCCAAACAATTTCCTTAGCCCTTGAACACCTCACGTGCACACAAGTATTTAAAGTGTTTCTCTATCACACAAAATAATATAAGTGTATAACAGAGTAAAGAAAGCAACAAGATATATAATTGAAGCTAATATTTCATTAACTCTCAACAAAATGTTAATAAAAGATACAAAAACCTCCTTCTTGAAGCACTTACAATGAACTCCCTACTTGAAACCCTTACAATGAGAGTCTCAAATCTCAGAGCTCTCTCCTCTGAGTGATTTATCTCAATGAGTGAATGACTCAATGATTA
Organism: Erythroxylum cataractarum; assembly: GCA_024703695.1. Classification (NCBI taxonomy): domain Eukaryota; kingdom Viridiplantae; phylum Streptophyta; class Magnoliopsida; order Malpighiales; family Erythroxylaceae; genus Erythroxylum; species Erythroxylum cataractarum. The sequence goes on from JANJEY010000007.1 coordinate 28,919,389, forward strand.
TAATTTCTAGCTCTCAACTCTAAAGAGCTATTTATAGGCTTCTTTTGCTTGGAAACCAAGTTCAAGATCTTTAAGGATCTCCACAATCCTAGTTGATCCTATCAACTAAAGATTACACTGCATCACATTAACTAATGGGAAGACATCCCCGTTTTCATAGGACTCTTCTAATTAGCTACATTATACCAGAATCTAATTAAAAAAATTACTTGCCAAGTTGGAAGATTGCATCCATATCCTTGAAGATATTCGATATCTTTAGATGATTCTTCCATATGGTCTTTATCTCTTAGATTTGATGAATCTCTAATATGATCTTTAAGTTGATCTCGCCATGTCATCATGCGCCACATCGCTTATAGTTGCCACGTCACTGCTGATGTGTTTTCCAAGTCACTAAGGCCTATTCGCACATAGTTCCATCAATGCACGTCCATGGATAAGTCCTTCTTCCATGATTAAGATCACTTATGGTGAAGTCTCGTCGTTCTATGACTAAGTGCAAATCATAATCCGAGTTAGTATAAAACCTTTCATATTTTACATACCTTCGACTTGCCTTATCAAAGTCAAATGCTTATGTGCCTTTCCTTGCTTGCATGCCTTCGTGCATCCTCGTATCTCACTTGACTTAGTTCACCAACTCTGCGCGGCCTCGTATCCGAATCTCACATTTCATCGAAGATTTTCACCAATGCTCACCTATGCAGGCCCACGCGTATCGAATATCACCTACTTTTGAATCTTTGCCGATACTTCCCGCATCCCTCACCTACTTTGCAAGTAGGTTTTGCTCACCAACTCGCAAGACTTCGTCTTATTCTCTCGTCAACATGCCTTCCTTGTGTTGACCTGCATGCCAAGCATTGGCCAAGGCTCGTCAACATTCATACGATCCCATAGTTTGGACTAAGGGGTCTATCAGTAGTCATGGTTGGAAGATAGACACATCAAGAAAGTGGACTATGCTTGGTTACAATGTCTAGGCTTGTTGATAGGGATCTGTTATTGGAGGTGCTTCTAGAAGCTCCTCATGATAGTAGTGTAATAGTCGAAGCAGTTGGTAGATGCTGCCTATTGTGGATAGTAGCGCAACTGGACTCGATTGATGACATTTGGTTGGGTCCAACTAGAGGCATGGAGGTTGACGACAACACAAGAAGAGCAGCCAGGTTTTTTTAGTATTATGATTTCAGGGCTTATGAGATGCAAAATAGGTGTATTTAGCTACATCAACAATCTTATCCTAGGTCTAGAATAAGCTTTTTTTCCATATTAAAATAAGGGATGTTTGGTAACATGAGTATGACTATTCTAAGACCAAAATAAAGATTGTATGGACATAAGTTTAAGTGTTTAAGTATAACTTAAACTAAGAAAACATAACTTATTTAGTTTTTGGATTAAAGTAATATTAAGACTAATTTAAGTTATTTTTAATAAAATAATGTATTCTTAATTTAATTAAGTTCCAAACATAATTTTAAAATTGTTTTAAAATTTAAAAATCAATTCAAAAGTTAAATTAATTATTTTTCTTAATATGATTAAGATTAATAATTAGATTGATTCCTAATTAATTTTAGAAATATAGTTTCTAAAATTCGAATTAATTAGTTTCAATTATATTGAAATTATTTAATTAGACTCCTTAAAATTAAGAAAAAGGTTTTTTAAATAATTAAGAAAGGTGCTTCGTAATTAAATTTATTTATTTCAACTTGATTGAAATGAATTAATTTATTGATTTTATTTGTTTAGAGAATTATTATTCTATTTATTTAGAAATTGTTTCTTTACTTATAAATAATAAGTTTATTGATTAATTAGAAAATATATTTTTCTTGATTAAATTTTGAAAAATGTTTTCATTTATTAATTGAGAAAAATGAGATTTCTTTAATTTTTTTGAAAATAATTTTTTAATTTATTAAGGAAAGATTTTCTAATTAATTAAGAAATGAATCTCTAAATAAATAATATAAATGACTTTATTGATTAAATTTAAAATTATTTTATTTAATTTTGAGAGTAGTTTCCTTTTAATATTAGAAAAATAATTTTCTAATTAAGGAAAAATAATTTCTAATTAGATTAGAAATAGTTTTCTAATTGGATTAGAATGTGTTACTTATATAATTTTGGAAAAGGAGTTTTTTTTTAAATTATAATAAGTAAAAAACATAATTTATTGGAAATTATTTTCAATTAAAATTTATTAAAGGAATCAAGATAATTAAAAATAGTTTCCAATTGGATTTGAAAATTGTTTTTAAATAAAATTAAAATTTTATTTGTAATAGGAACTTAGTTTATTTATGAATAAATGAGTTTAATCTAATTTAATTTTTCCAAGGAGTTGAAGATATTACTTTAGAGTATAAAGATCAATAACTAGAATCAATCAAAACTTGATGTTTTACGCATAAAATTTGATTATAAGTGTATAAGTTGCATGTTTGATATATTGTGCATGTTGAATTGCATGTTATATATATATATATATATATATATATATATATTACATGCAATTTTCTGTTTGATTAGATGAACAAAATTAAATCCCTAGTTAAAAATATTAAGTATATGTTTTGAACATAATTGTTGCCTTCCATTGTTATAAGATTAAACCAGAGCTCTGTTTATTGTTAGGTTTGTTGAGCAAACTCAAGGCCACTTTAACCCAAATATGTTTAGTCTTATGACAATAGGTTTTACTTAACTAAATTTTTGTAATTGGGATGAGCAAACTCATGATCACATTAATTTAAAAGCAAAGTTGGGAATAATGTATAAGATGTGTTTTGGCAAGAGTTATCACCTAACGAATCTAGGAGTAACGTGAGATGTGATTAATAAAGTTAATACCTATCTAATTTAAGTTTAGTTGATTTGTTGAGTAAACTCAAGATCAACTAAATTTGAAGGGTATCCTAACCTATTAGAAATATTATAGTAATCTTTTGGAACAGTAGTGAGGGCTATTATTTCGAATATAATAGTAGGAGTAACTGAATACACTATTAAAGTACTAATTTTATTTGGTAGTCATGGCATATAATTAATCACTTGCTTTTCTTACATTTGTATTATGTTATAAGTGGAATTTACCTTGTTTAGTATAGTTGACACTAAGTTAGTCAACGAAATTTCTTAGACATGGGTTATGTTTGAGAAGGGTTTTGAAAGTTAGATAGAAAAGTTGTATATTTATTATGAAAAATTTCTATTATCCCTGTTACGGATTCGGTAACAAAGTTTTAGCGATAAGTTAAAATCGTATGGATGACAAAATATATTGACATCTTGAGTTGAATAATGTCTTATAAACTTTGATGACAACATGTAAAATTTTTGTCAACACCATGATAGTAAAATGCAAGAGGTTGCATAGAGTAGAATTGAAAGGTATAATACCTTAATGAAATTATTTCATTCAATTTACTCTACTAAAATCATAAATATAGACATCAAGTAATAACTTTACTATAGTATGATAATATTTTTCATAAGAAGAAAATGATTACATGAATTTTCTTGTCTATACATAATATGATAAAGTTCATATAAATTTCTAGTTCATGCTTATGAATATTTGATATTGAATACATATTCAACATTACTACGATGTTCTAAACATGATAAGAAATAGATTGTTAAGTGAAATTAATTGATCCATATTTATACAAATAATTTGTATGTTTTAGATGAAATGAGACTTATGATTAACATAAGTGGCAAGAATACAAAATTGGATAGTCGACACTATCCTTTTATGTCATGTTGGTTAAATCAATATCATAAGAATCATAAAGTTTCATATCGGGATGTATGTATCCTTTCGATTATGAATTATATGAAACTCATAAAACTTATTAAGTTGAAGAAAAACCAAATCATCCGTTATACATGTGATGTATTGGACGGAATAACAATTCACAAAAGGATGATACCTATATTTCATTAAATTACAATTGACTTTATTCGATATAGTCATATGTACTAAATGAAATAATGTTTTAAAATTTTGAATGGTTCAAATTGTTTAAATCCAAGTAGAAATTAAGCATTGAGAATGTTGAAGTACTTTGATAAGATTGTTGTGGTGAGTTTTAAATTTTCAGTTATCTATAAGGAATGAGATTATCTAGTAAATACCTTCAAAATAAAATTTCATAAGAGTATTAATTTATGTAAGGAGAGAAATACAATATAAGATATTGTATGATGCAATATTATTTCTTCTATGGTTATGCCTAATACAATGACTTACCTTCAATAGTTCCAATTAAATCAATTATCAAGATTTAATATTAGATATGAAATGCTAAGTCTTTGAAAGAGTTAAATTTAATGATTTAAGGATGTGATGCTTGATTGAAGCATACATTATCCATTAAGTTAGAACTAAATTTGATAATAAAAAGGTTATGAAATATCCAAAAGGTTGGATATAATCTTACAGATCCATTAAATAAAATATTTATTTCAATATATATTTATAGGAGAATATTTCTCAAAATAGTGTAGTGGAAGTAAAATAAAATTTGAAAAGTTCAAATATCACGACAATACATCTAATTAGAGCTAGTGCCTTTATTGATATATTTGATGTATTAAAACAATACGAAACATTGAAAAATTCATTTTTATAATAAATTTAAATAGTTAAAGAATATTGAGAATTTATCATGTTTACAAGAAGGATAATGGGGAGTATATAAAGACATATTGCTTATAGAGAACAATAATTCATATTTTCAATTGTTGAAAATATACTTGTCCAAGAACAACTCTTATTGCATATGAAAAGGTGATACAAGAAGCCATGTTAGCAATGGAGATCAAGGTGCCACACGCCAAGACAAGCTTACTTTGCCAAGTGGACCTATTATAAGGCAATGTGCAGCAAGGCTTAAACAAGCATTTCAAGGGTTTGTTCAAAGTCACTTTACTTCTCACCTTGTTGACAAGGCCGAACTATCCATGGAGAATTCAAGTGGAGTAGTTAAGCTTGTGATTCTTCTAGAGAGGGCATGTGGAGGGGCCAATACTTGGCCAAATTTCAAGACAAATTCAATTATTCTTATAGGCTTAATTTAATAAATTGAGCTTATTATTTATCCTTTATTTATTAGGGCTAAAAGACTTGTTATGGGTTGGATATTTGTTTGTAAGCATATGCACCCATTAAAAGTCACTTGCCTTAGTTTATTTTAAGTTAGTTTTGGACAACCAAGTGTGTGGGCCTAAGTAGAGTGCTCCACTAGGCCCATTCCCCCTTAGGTTTATTTAAGTTTTTTTGGACTTATTTAAGTTAGTTTAGCCCAATCTTAAGTGGATTAGGATCGGATTGTGTTATTGGGCTATAAACTCCTAAAATAGTTAGGATTAAGTTTGTTTTTTAATTCCTTTTAGGGTTAGGGCGTGGGCAAGACTATAAGACCTTATTTTATCCCTGTAAACATCGTATTAGTTGATTAATGAAATTTAGAAATATTCTCTTCAAGAAAGGCATGTTTTTCTTGTTGTTACTTCAAAGATTGCATCACTTATTAAGGTAATAACTTGTGGCATGTTTAATTCTTCTATGTTTTTTGGGTTTGGGTCTTAAGTTTGTATAATTGGTGTTTGAACTAGCATGTTCTTAGAATAGAAAGAATGGGGTTTTGATTTAATAGGATTAAGGGGTTTTAAGAACCTTGTTTTCTTGGGGTTTCCGTATCAAAAGGTAAAAACTTAATTTTGGAAGTTAGATCTATAGAGTTAGATTGAAAGTTGTTTACCTAATATAATTCCAAATACAAAGATAATGTACTAAAGGTGTTTGGTATTTGAGATATCTAATAGTTATGAAGTATTAAATATATCAATTATTCTATGTATGCATTGATATTTGAGTTTCAAGTTATATATATATTAACTTTATAAATAAATACTTTTTAAGATCTATTTTACTTAGAACAATATTATTTTAAGATTAGAAATGTTCCGATGTAGCAATGGTTGGTAATCAAGTCATAATACAATTTTCATTTAGTGGAAATGATTAATTGGATTAATAAATTCTTTAATGAACTTTTTATAGTTCCTTGCATTGTTCAAAATAGTAATATACTATGAAACATTAGAGCTATTAGACATGAAAAAGGAGATAAGGTCTCATTAAAGATCTAAAGATGTATTTAAGTAATTTTTCCTAATTATTATGATAATTAAGATGAAAGTTGTAAGATTTAAACAAGTACTATAGAGAATTTTGTAGAATTCTCTCATTAAGCCACTATCCCAACAATAGTATGATCATCATAGTGATATGATATAAGATATTTAAACGATTGATATAGTGCAAGTGGGAGATTGTTGGTTTATGCCCTATAACTAATCAGTTGGTTGTAGTTTAGTGACAAAATATTTTAAGGACATTCTTTATCTTGTAGATATTTAAGTGTATATGATAAAATCTATGGAATAATTATACATTGCAAATAAAATTATAATAAGATCATAATTATGAGATTCATTTTGCTTTTATGTATTATCCCTAAATTGTTCTTAGTCGTTGTTCTATTAAAATTAGATATTAATAGAGTATAAAAAGACTAGCATACTTTATATTTTTCTTTATGAAGGAAGTAACAGATCTTATAAACTAAAATATGGAGATACTTAAATGAACAAATGGATGTTTATTAGAGAACAAGTTTACTAAATTCACCTCATATGAGAAATTCATTTGGAACTTACTTGTATTTCTATGAAAATTTTCATGATGATGATTATATAATTTATGCTTTGACTTGAGATCCTCAAAGTTATCTTGTATAGGGATTTCTATGTTCTAATACTACTTATAACCTATTCTAATCATGGGTAATTTAGTCGATAGTCATTTAATGTAGTATGAACTATATAGAGGTAATTGAGTGATCAGGATATGATTCATCATCTTAAAGTAATTAGGGAGAATGTTTCATTATTTTTGATTAATGTTAACTCGATAAATCTTTGGCCAAGGTGGAATGACATTTTGTAAATAGTTTATAAATGCCATTAATTAAATCACTAGCCAATGGTGGATAACTAATATGATTGGACTTAAAATAAAGTAGATAATAATTTCATGCTCTACATCTAGTTGAAATAGTATGATGAAAGGAATGAAATAATATGAAAAAATTATGTTTAAAAAGGTTAGTCAAAAACTACTTTGACATTCTTAAATATTTTGGTGATCGTGATGTGTTGCTAGACGCCAATCTTGTTCTATGGATATCAATTTTTTAATTAGATAATTAAAGATAAATTAGAAGAGTTTAATTTATCTAATCCTAATTATAATTTAGGGTTATAATTTGTATCTATTGCCAACATATTTGGAAAACTAGTCAATTTGCAAATATAAAAAAAGTTATGTAATTATTCTACTACACACAAGATTGAATCCTAGCCTAATTTCCTAACACTCAATAATTCCATCAAGGCAACATCAAAGGACCAAAAGAGGATTTTTAAAAATTAAATTTCATTGACATAGAAATTGATTTAAAGAAACCCATAGCATAAAACAAATTTAATTGTTATGACATGTGGACTAAACAGAAGAAAGAATGTTTAAAATGCACCTATGTTGAAGCACCTTGCCAATATCCATAAGTTTGATTTTCTCACATTCACTTTCAAGAACAAAGATATGATTAAACTGAGTTCCAATATTATTCATATTTGAGGATTAAATTAGCGTTTGATCCTTGCAAGAATGGTTATATCTCTGTACGATACGTGCTCTTTTCTACACAAATGTACCTTATCATTGTTTAGGGTTGTCTAACTTACAGGAATTAACCACCTAGAATAACTTTATAGATCTAACTATAAATTCTTAAGGATGTCAATCTTTGGGAAAACTTGGTCCAAGACTTTAATCACAAGTCATAAGTTCTACCCTTATTGCCCTCAAAGAACTATATCTGCCTGAAATCAAAGATAAGTAATACAAAGAGGAGATGAATTATTACATCATTATTACTAAAAGAAGACATTATGGGTGAGGACACCTAAATTCTAAAGATGTAGCTCCATTTCATTTTTGACAAGTAAAGCACTCAAATTATTACTAGGCAACAAATATTAATAGGGAAGGAAAACCGTTGACGATATTTAACAGATTCAGAGAAGATGAATGGTATAAAAGATTAAAAGAAAAAAGTAAAAGTTTCAACAGATAAAGAAAAAACAAAAACATAGGTCATTTTATGCGAGTAGATGCTAATTTGGAAAATGGAGAATCCAAAGAGAACAAACTGAGTCCTCGTTGATTCCACCATTTTCTCGCTCCCTTTTTACTTCTTTTTTTTTGATAAAAGGGAAAAGTTAGTATAAACTACTTAACAAATCGGGGAAGAAAAATTCCTGAGAGATCCTCAAGGAGGATCTGGTGGCACCCAATGGGTGTAGTAGTAAGAAAAGTCACTCTGTCGGCCAAGTGCCCAGTATAATGCGCAAGCCAGTCGGCGCATCGGTTGCTCTCTCGATAAACAAGTTAATGAACAACAGTCCAGTTCCTAGAGAGTAGCAGATGAATGCTCCAAACAATGAGGTTGAGAGTCCTGGAGCGGCGATCAGAGGAAGAGAGGATATCAAACACTACCTTAAAATCAATCTCCAGTTCAATACGTCAAAAGCCCTGGGACCATGCTAGTGAGAGTCCAGTAAAGACCCCCCATAGCTCCGCTTTCATTGCTGAGGACTGTCCAATCTTCTGAGAAAATCCCCTACGCCATTGGCCATCACTATCCCAAAGAAGATCTCCAACAGTAGCTGAAGTCAAGGAGCGCTGGCTGGATCCATCGATATTAAGCTTGATCCACCCTGAAGGAGGTTTGCTCCATTCTATGAGTTGCTCGTGTCGCATGTGAGGACCTGCAGAACTCCCGTGATCGGACCCTCCAGTAGTGAGGTTCAGTTGACCTGCATAAGACTAAATAAGAGAGTAAGGTGAGGAAGGCCAAGTAAAGTGACTATCAAAAAGGGACCTATTCCTCCATTGCCAGAGGAACCAACAAGTGATACCAAATAGGGTTGGCCAAGCATGTTCATGGATCCACATGCCGGGTTGGAGATTGTGGTGTAGCCAATCCCTAGGTGGCATAGTGAAAAAGGTAGCCGGGACTAGGTGAGGAGGGAAGGTATGCCAAATTTGACGAGCTTTACTACAGTCCCGAACCATATGGATAAAGGATTCATCAAGGCCACAGTGGTAGCAAGCTCCATCGGAAGTGCAGTGCAACTGAACACGTCGATGATTCGTGAGTAACCGATAGTGAGCTAGGAGCCAAAGGAAG
>JANJEY010000007.1:28962448-28974318 GCA_024703695.1 Erythroxylum cataractarum
GACAGAAGGGGCTAGCGTCCCTTGGTCCACCATAGGGCACTCTTCGACAGTCGGAGTAGGGGTCTAGGAAGGGCAGTTCTCCGAGCCATGGCCTACCATTCCACAATGGAAGCAGATGGGAGGAAGGCCTTCGTAGGCAACTTTGATCGGTTCCCATCCAATTCTACAAAAGCCCGAAGCGGAGCGCTGAGATCCAAGTCCACCGCAACCCTAGCAAACTTCCCTCGGTTAGTGAGCTACGTATGACTGTCTATTTTAACTGTGCGCCCCATTAGATTGCCCAATGCATTGAGAATTGAGGGGTGGTAACGAGCGATAGATAGCTCGGGGAATCTCACCCAAGCTACCACATGTGTGATTTTTCCTGTTGAAGGGCAGAAGCATAGATACCATGGTTGAACTGAGAGTGCTTGTCCAGCGATTATCCATGGCCCTTGGGTGAGGGTGCGGATGTAATCGTCTTCATCCTTGAAGTTGACGAGCTAAAAGTCATTATCCAGATCAACCAGTTTCATCGGCCCCTTGGGTTTCCATAATGCCATTAGCATGCTGAAGCTTAGCTTTCTGCCCATTAATTTGATGATCACTGCTATAGCCCAGGCTTAATCTAATTTATCTTTAAAAGTATTGGAAAGTTCAAGGCCAAGACCACATTATCCTTGAATTATGGCTATATCTCCTTCATTCAAGTCTATGATTTCATGTTTCGGCCAGTCCAACTCCTATGCCCCTAATCCATTGTCGGAGGGGCCAGCAACTACAGCGCTATAGCTCAAAGGAGGATTCAGGGGAGCCTGTGGTGGAGTGGGGGGGATCTTCGTCCCTCTCCCTGATCTGAACTTTTTTAGTAGCTTGGACGTCCGTATTGATTTGAGAGCGATTTCCATGTCAAAGTTTTGTTCCCTTTTCACTTCTTTCACTAATCATAAGGTGGTTATCATGTTAGTGCACGTAGGGTGCGCGTGTTACGCACGTCAAAAGGGGTCCTACATGTTCAAACACATTTGGTGCATGGATGAGCCATGCCAATAAAGGAGACATGCATCAATACGTGTTAGGCGCATAGACTGAACATGCCTCTTACATCTAATGACACATGCGGCTTAGCATATATAATGCATACGTGCCCCAGCCATATGCAATGTTAATGTCAATAGCTTACATTAGCACATTATAAGAAAAAAAATTCGAATGATCCCTCAAGTTATTTTTGGCTATTTTTTAGGTCATGAGCTTTTAAATTTTTTCTTAATTTATTTCATTAATAATAAACAAAGTTTAACCTTATAAAAGTTTAAATAAAATTTAACAAAGACATAATTAGGTGAGTCTTCACGCAATTGACTTGAAATACATGAGATAGATGTTGTTTTGTTATCTCATATATTGATTTATTATTATATTACATGATTATCACTTTATTGAGATTTTTTTAATGAATTCTCAAATAAGAATTGTTGATAATGTTTTATAGCACTAATATATGACAATGAGAAAGTACACGAGGCTTTTGCATTAATTATTGGTAAGTGTCATATGTTTATGCCCATAATATAGGTAAATAAGAGTATAACATACACAATTTTCTTTAGGCTTGCAGAACTATTTGAGTACTAATGAGAATGCAGTCATTACAATGGCCTTTTAAGTTAGTATTTAGGCCTTTTTGCTTACATGTTAGGGGTTTCCTTTAGTTGTATGTTTGGTTATTTTACCTATAGGTGTTGACCTTATATGAGACTCTAATATATGCATAAAGGGATTTGATAGGGAATAATTATTATTTAAGTGATCAAGACATCTACAGGTGGTAGAATCATGAGAGTTGATGGTGTATACTCTAATTGATTTTATGTGGAAGTCTTATATACTTGAATTATGCATTCAATACATAGGTGTTTCTTGATATGTGTAATAAGATTCTCATTCGAAAGACTGTTTATGGCTTTGAGTATGGTTTTTATTATACATTTGTGTTAGTAATTCACATTATCTATTAAGTAGTATTTTTTTTTTGTCAATAATAATAGTGTTACTTTTAAACACTTACTAGTTTCAACTTTAAGACTTTAAAATGTGGAATTTACTTTAATGACAGATATTAACATGACCATGATTAGAGGTAGAAAAAGTAGCATGTATAGCTTTGGAAATGTCAAATAGAATGTTTTAATTGAACATAAATAATAAGACTTATAAAAACCAACATGGCCAAAGATTTCCTGAATAATATGTCTCAAAGGCACATGGTATCTTTAAATGCTACAATAGGCACCATATTAGAAGAATTATATTCTATGATATATATTGGAATAGAGGGGAGTGAGTGAGTACATCATTAGAACGATCGACCTCTAAAATAGACTAAAGAATTTAAATATTTTTAGAATGATCCACCTCCAAAATAGACTAAAGACTTTAAATATTTTTATTCTTGAAGCTTGTGTAGTTCACTGGGATCTAAATACTCTTATTTTAAAGTTTGATATTATAGTTACTACATACAATTTTTAGGATAAGGTTTGAGATATAAATTCCTTGATCACTTATTGTGTTGTTGAGGAGGAAAATCTAAAAAAATACTAATCAGATAACTTTGATATCAACCAAAGAAAAAGTAAAGGTCAAGCCCAAAAGATTCAATGGTAAGCCTTCTAAAATTTCTCCACCTAAAGATATTGGTCAAAACAATATTTTTAAGGGTCCCAAGGATGTTGTGAAGAGTATGAGTATGAGATGTTTCTTCTATAAAAAGAAGGGATATAAAAAGTAAGAATGTCTGAAACAAAACTTGGAAGAAAAAGTAAAAACTATAAGGCAACTGCTTAGCTTGTATGATTCATGAATCTAATATTGCTATAGGCACATTACGATCCTAAAGGGTTAGATAATGGAGTTTTTAACAATGTTGCCTCCATCATGCATAGATTCATGCAAAAGAGAAAGCTAAATGTGGAGGAGCCAAAACTAATGGCAGTGAATAATGAAGAAATGGATATTGTCTTAGTTGAAGAAGTTTGTTTGAACCTGGATAAAGGATTCAAGCTTGTATTATATGACAATTTCTATATACTGTCTTTTAGGTATAATTTGATTTCATTTTCAATTTTTGACAAAGAGGGCTATAGTTTTGTAAACACATTTTTTTTTTGTAAATTTATCTTTTAATGCAAAACAAGTGGTCATAGCCTTCTTATCATATAGTTTTTATAAATATGTTTATCTCCTGATCAAATATATGCTTCTTCATTTGTTGTTGAACATGTTACTAGTAAACGATCTTTGATAAAAGGAAAATCATTCATATTATGCATGACATTCTTCTAACTCTAAACTTTGATGATTTAAAAATATGGGATGATTGTTGCAGGGAAAAGTTGAAGAAAATAAAGAATAAGGGGCCAACACATACTTTTGACCTTTTGAAAATCGTACAAATCGATATTTGTGACTCCTATACATCTATTGTCTATAATTTAATATATTTTCTAACATTCATTAATGATTATTCTTGTTATAGTTATATGTTCTTATTAAAAAAAGTATAAAGTTCTTGTTAAATTTAAGGTCTTTAAGATTGAGGTTGAGAACTAATTCAAAAAGTTGATCAAGATTGAAAGATAAGATAATAGAAGAGAATATTAAGGTAGACATAAGATTTTCAGGCAAGAAAATAATATGTTTACCAAATACATAAAATCACGTGGAATAGTGGCTGAATTTACTATATCAGATAGTCCTGAGTAAAAACTAAGAATAATGCAAAGTATTTAAAACATTATAATTTACATTATATAATAAAGAGTAATTACATAATTTTTAAGGGATTGACCTAGTTAAGCCTGCTATTTTCTCTCACTAGGTCTCCTCCCTCTCTAGTACTATTCATTATGCTGATTTCACTGTTCATTCTACTTCCTCGAGCTCTATGTATTCTTCTATAATCAAGGTTTTATTTTCTATATATTGCCTTTTATTTTCTTTACCTCTTTTACTCCTTTAAGCTACTCTTGACACTCCTCTCTTGTTTCTATTTTCTTTCCTCTTGTTAATTTTTCTTTGTCTTCCTCGCCAGCTCAGTTTCCCTGTACTTGCATCCTTATTACCTTAATTCTCTTCTTCTTTCACTGTATTTCTTGGTTTTGTTTCTTCCAGCTTCCTTGTTTTCACTTGATTATGCTTTGTCCTTTAGGTATTATCCCCCCTATATGAACTCAGTTAGTTTCTTGTTTTGGTTTCAAGCTCTCTGGCACCTCAAACTTCTTCCCCTCCTTTTAAATCTCTCATTTAGAACCCCTCTCCAACACTAAATGCGAGAACCTCTGTACTACAATTGAGGTGACAAGAATCCAATTTACTAGAATTTGTGTTCTTGTTACTTCCATAATTGGCTTACCAGAAAGTATTCCTGTTAATCGATTAGATGAGAGCTTGGCCCTTTTGACGATCAACTAATAGTCTCATATGCTTGGAAACCACAATTCAATGATAAGAGGATTTGAAAACCAACTAGTGGAACCTTTAACACTAGAGAATATTAGGAGGTTATGGAATTTAACACAAGTAAGGTTATCAAATAATATTAATTGTAGCTGTTAATGATTAAACTCAATCCCAGATAGTAGTAAACACTAGCACTCCTAATAGTGCTAGGGAAGAACAACATAACAATGTAACCCTCTCTGAGACTTCAATAGTAAGTGAGCAAGATGTATTTGAGTTACTCCTAACATAACTATAAAGTAGACCGAGGACCTTAAACCTGTAATTAAAAGGAGATCAAGTAGATAGAAGGTGGATGTAATTGGGGAGCCAAAATCATGATCATTCTAACTTGGAACATTGGAGGGCTAATGCCTATTATAAAAAGCTTTTAGTGAAGAGCTTATTAGCTCAAAATAAAGAAACTATAGCTAGGATCTTGGAGACTCAAATTAAGCTACCTAGTTGCAACCTTCTTGAAATTTTTCCAAGGCATTAGAATTTGATCTCCAACCATATTCATCATCTCAATGGTAGAATAGTGGTTATATATGACTATTTTGTTGTTAATGTCATCACCAAGTTTACCTCAAATTAATTGGTTCATCTTGAAGTTTATAAAAAGGATATAAGTATGTCCATTCTCATATATTTTGTTTATGCTCATAACAGTGCATATTAGAAATCCTTTTTGTGGAATCAACTTAAATCTTTAGCAAATACATCCTCTCTTCCTTGGATGCTAGTTGGAGACTTCAATGTACTTATCCATCTAGATGAGGCATAAGGTGTCAGATCTGTTGGCATTCCTTGCACTGAATTGAGTTAGTGTTTGTTTGATAAACCAAGTTTCTGATCTTCCTTATAAAGATAACTTCTATACTTGGTGTAATAAGCAGTTTAGGGATAACTTAATTAGAAAGAAACTTGACAGCAATCTTGCAAACCATATGTGGTTCACCACTTATTCAAGCAGTAATTCTTCTTTTATAAATCAAATTCTCTCAAACCACTCTACCATTGTTACTCATCTTGGTACAAAAGTATCACTACCCCTTTGAATTCAATTATTTTCTAACTGATGTAGCTGAGTTTGAGATGTGCATATTGAAATCTTTAAGTTTCACTATCAAGGCTCTAAGTAATTTATTTATGTAAGGTAGATTTTACTTATTAAATAAGAGATGCAATTATTTTTTAGAACAAGATTGACAAAACTCATCATCTCCTAAACACTGATAGGATTGTTCTTGATAAGATTCAATCTAAACTTCAAAATGATCCCACCTCTGTTAATCTTCAGGATCAAGAAAGGCTGGCTATGCAACTTCTACAAAGCATTAACCTATGGCTTTTCACTAATGAAACAAATATTAAGAGTTGAATGGAAGAAAGGAGGAGACAAAAACCTAACTTTCTTCTATAGAGTTGTCATTTCTAGGAAAAAGGGCAATAAAAGTATTTGTCTGCACTTGAATAATTAGGAGCAGAATACTTAACACTTGTTGTTCCAAAGGGCCTTTGATTATTTCTCAAACATCCTCAGAGCTCCCACCAATGCTACTTCTTCTCAGTTGCTTCTGAAAGTGCCTATGTAGGAATGTGTCACTCTATAGGAAGCAAAAGTTTTAAGTAAGCCCATTAGCATACAGGAGATTGAAGATTCTCTAAAATCTTTGAATCCTTTTAAGGCACCTGGTCCTGATTGCTTTAACCCATTTTTTCAATAAATTGTGTAATTTGACTAAGGATATTGTGATTGATGCAATTTTGAAAATTTTCAACAAAGGAAAGATGTTCATTGAAATCAACTACACATTTGTAAATCTCATTCCTAAAGGTGGTGAGCATATGACTTTTTTTTTCTTATTTTTGACCCATTTCACATTACAACATAGTGTATAACATCATTTCCAAGATTTTGGCTCAGAGGTTGAGGACAATACTCCATAATTACATTGATATTTTTCAAGGGGCCTATATGCTAGGTAGAGTTATGGGTGATAACATCTTTTTATTTCAAGAGCTTGTCAGAACCTATTCTAATAGAAGAGAAAGCAAGAATTGTCTCCTATAAATTAACTTAAAGAAAGCATATGATAGTGTGGATTGGGAGTTTATTCTAAACAATATTTATGCCATGAAATTTTCTTAGAATTTTATTCAGTGGATCTCACAATGCATTACAAATCCTTCTTTCAAAATCTTGGTGAATAGACAACCTAGTAAATCTTTCAAAAAATCCAAGGGGATTTGACAAGGAGATCATATCTTTCCATATTTTTGCTATAGTTATGGAGGTCTTTAACAAATCACTTAAGAGAGTCATGGAGAGAAAAAGGCTTTCAAATTTCACTTGAAGTGTAAAAATCAATAGATCACTAGTCTTTGTTTCGCAAAAGCTTTTATACTTCTCTCTAAGGCTGATCAAACTTCTGTTACTGCTCTTATGAAAGCTTTGAGAATCTTTCACAAACTTTTTGGTTTGGAAATCAATTCTTCAAAGAGTGTTTTCTATCTTTCCAAATCTGTTTTAGGCAAAGAATCTATTATCAATTCTATTATTGGTTTCAGAATACATCTATTTCCAATTCTTTATCTATGCATTCTTATTTTAAACTTTAATCTTTCTTTTTGAGATTTTAGCATTCTAATTGATAGAACTAATAAAAAAATCTCCTTACAGATTTTTAAAGCTATCTCCACTATTGGGAGAGCTCAACTTGTTTCATTTGTACTAAATTCAATTAATGTTTTTTGGGTTGCACATTTAACTATCCCCAAGAAAATCATTAAGTCCATAGAGTTGTTATGCAATAGATTTCTATAGAGTGGGAATAAGGAAACTTTCAAAAGAGCTAAAATGCAATAAAAAGATGTTTGTTTGCCAAAAGACAGGAGGGCTTAGGATTATCTCTCTTGAGTTGATGAATAATGTTATATTGTCTAAAAGACTTTGAAGATTAATGACAAACAAGCTATCCCTTTAGTGTAAATGGATTCATCACATTTACATAAATTGCAGAAGCACATAGAGTCTAATAGTTATATCATCCTCAACTCAAACTTGAAAGCTTTTTTAAAAAATAAGGATATATTGAAGAATGATTTTATCAGTCTTATTAGATATAGAAGATAAACAAACTTTTGGTTTTATAATTGGCTATCTTGTGGCGTTTTATTCAACTTACAAAATGTAAAAGTCTTCAAACCACTTATTGGTCTAAGGTTGATAGCTACAGAAGCATTAACTGATAGAAGGATTTTCATGCAGAATGTAATTCCTAGATCTCTTTTTGAAGAGATTTCTCAAACTAGTCTACTTGGAGGGGAAGATAGTATCATTAAGAAACATATAAGAAATGGAAAATTCACCATTCAATTAAGTAGAAAGGTCCTTTAAAATCATTATAGCATAGTACCTTAGACTAAGGTGGTATCGTTCAGGCATCTACATCCTAGAGCATCTTTTACATTATGGTTAGCTATGAAGGATAAATTTCCAATTGTTGATAAGATGAAGAACTTCCTTAACATTTCTAATTGTTCATTCTCTGTTAAAGGATTAAGGAAAGAAATGGTCATTTATTTTTTCCATGTGAATTTGTGACTACTAGCTGGAGATCAATATTACATAGATGTTAAATCCAAAATGTTCCAGGAGGTTAGAAGTATATTAAGGAATGGTATAGTGAAGTTAAGCATTCTAATACAACAATCAAATGGTGCTTCTGCCTAGTTTTCTCCTTTGTTCAAGTCATTTAAGAGGAGAGGAATGCTTGCATATTTTAGAATAGAAGTCTAACTAAGGAACAAGTCATCAACAGATTTATTCTATATATTAGAAGCTACTTTAGCTTATAAACGTCCAAATTTTAGAATGATGATTATTGTACTAGAATGTGGAATGTTTGGTTTTTAGTCATCCCAATGTCTAAGAAAGTTGAACCTAGAATTATGTTATAGTTGTTGCATTATCTGGCATACTTATGTACAACTCTTTGTAGCTTTTTATATCTCTTGATTGCCTTTAATGGCTTAATTCATTACCATTTTATAAAAAATAAAGAATAATTACATCAAAAAATCATACAGTAAGAATAATATAGATATATGACTATACAAGAATTATAACAAGAGCTCGTACTGAGGAACATAAGCAAGTAAAAGTGAACCTGAAACAAAAACACTTTAGTTAAAAATTTTATCTTTATATTACATATATATATATATATATACATCAAATACAAGTGAAATTAAGAGAAAAGAGAAGATTAAAAACTTGGAACTTTGATGGAATATCTACTGAGATCATGTTAAACCTAATTTTCATTTGGAACAAAATCCTCATCATTAAAAGGAGTCTCATCGTCACCATTATTCAAATTCATTACTGTTGGGACCCGATCTAGAAACCGGATCCCAACCGGAAAAGCGGAAAGCGAAGGAAATGAAAACGAATGGAAACGGATATTTTGCATCAAAATTTCGAATCGAAAATCAAAGCATTCGATAACGGGTAACGAACAATGAAGCGGAATCGAATCACAAAATACGGAAACAAAATAAAGTGAAAGCGGAAGCAAATCGAATAATCGAAACGGAAAGGTATCGCATCAAAACAAATCAAATATAAGAAAGCAGAATAAAAACTTAACAAAGCAGATCCGACATCCGAGAACAAAGAACAGAGAAACACAATCGCGTTGGAAACCTAGACTAAACCGATCCGAAATCTGGTATACTTTTTTTTTCTTTTTCTTATATCCGTTTTTACTCAAACTCATGCAAGTCATATAATTTCCCTTTTCTTGGACATTATCCTTAATCAAGTTCTCGAATCACACAAACTGCTTACACATACAATCCAATCCCAAAAATTCATCTTTCTTTTTCTCATTTCTCTTACATCTTACACACTTTAATCATCTTTCATACAAATCATAACTCTCATCCGAAACCATCTAATTCTTATTTTTATTCCTTTTCAATTTGTTTTCTAACGAAATTTCGGCAGCATAACGACTGCCTTATGACTAACCCAAACCTGCAAAGTGCTCAAAACAACACTTCTATAATTTTCAATCAATCATACAAACATCAGAATTCACCGGACCCTCCGTTCGGGATCACAGCATAAACAAACACACTCTTATATCTAGAGCATTTCAATAAGTAGCGATCTTTAATCAAAGTCATCCATACATATCCAAATCATAATCATAAACAAAACCCATAACTCATTTCCATACACAATTTCATAACTTTCATACATTCTGAAATGACTGATTGTCATATATAAAACTGATACACAAATCCCAAATATATAAAACACAAAACAAACGAAATCGAACATAAGACTTGTCATACTTCCATCCGAATCTCCTGCTCGAATACCTGGAGATGGGGATGAAGGGGGGTGAGCTGAAATAGCTCGTGGATAATATGTTTATAGATTGAAAAATAAGCGAGAACATGTTTGCAAAACCTTTGTCATTTGTTTCAGAAATTTCATGTTAGACAAATTCCACAATGATTTATTTCTCAAATTTTCACCTTTTTCATATTGGATTAGTTTTAGGTTTCCAACGCGAATGTGTTTCTCTGTTCTTTGTTCTCGGATGTCGGATCCACTTTGTTAAGTTTTTGTTCCGCTTTCATATATTCGATTTGTTTTGATGCGATACCTTTACGTTATTCGATTTGCCTCCACTTTCACTTTATTCTGTTTCCGTATTTTGTGATTCGATTCCGCTTCGTTTTTCGTTTCACGTTATCGAATGCTTTGATTTTCAATTCAAAATTTTGATGCGAAATTTCCGTTTCCATTCGCTTTCATTTCCTTCACTTTTCGTTTTCCGGTTGAGATCGGGTCTCCGGATCGGGTCCCAACATATAAAACCAAACTCTTTTGTTTCATTAATACTAAATATTTTTATTACAAAACTGTAAATGGAAGACAATTAAGTTACATGTAAATACACTAACTTTCCATGATACTATATTTACATAACTCCAACAATATATCTCAAGCTTTTGTAAGAAGGAAAGAAGGTTTATTAGCTACCAAGGGTGCAGTTGACGTGGTGAGACAAATTGGTAATTCATTGGTAAGCTCAAAACATCAATGGGCGTCATCATTTCTTGTCTTTGGTTTCAAGTCTGAAGCCCCATTTATCTATAAAGAAAATAATTCTCCCTTTGGTACACACCAATATTATACAACTTTGACAACATGACCAAAGCTTAAATTATTTATAGGTGCTAGAAAAATAAAGGAGAATTGTTTTGGTTGACTACATAAATATATGTTGGTGTTAACATTGGATGGTACTTCAATGTAAATGACAGAGTATAGGGAAATATATTAATATTATCACGTTGTTTCATATGGTTGGAATTGATTTGCTAGAACATTGCTATATTTGATGATGAAAGCCTGTGTAAGACTTTCAATGCACTGGATAATAATAGAGTTTTAGTAACTAAATACAGAGAGGAATGCAAATTTCTTTGCATGAACATTGTATATAATAATTTTTCAGCCAAGATCCCCGACTCTTTTGCTATTATTTATGATTGCTTACACATGTCTCATCTTTGGTTGTGATTCCTTCTAATAGAAACCTAAAAATTTGCATAAACTTTAGCCTTAGCCATTGCTAACCTTAGGATTAAATATAAACTTTGTTAGATATCTCACAGCTAAACTCATGCAACCCTCAAACTGTCTTTTTTTAATTATTTTTGCATGTAATTTTTTAACCTAAAGTGATTCATAAGTAATTTGTCTATAAGAAAAGAGTAATTTCCACAACACAATCAGTGTGACATTCATGTGATTTACCCATCCATGCTTAAGCATAACTAGACACTACGAATAGCTTCAAGAGTGGTAAAGTGTTCAGAAGTTAGATGACTAGTCGAGGACAATATCCACTACAAGAAAAATGAAGTTTAGCGACGGAAATTACGGACAGAATTTAGACATATTCCGTCGGTAACCTTATTTAGCGACAGAATTTACTGACAAAAAAAGTCGTCGAAGATACAGCCGTAGTTAAATTTACCGACGGATATTATTCCGTAGGTAAATTTACCTACGGAATTACCGACGGTATAAAATAAAAATTTTTCTGTTAGAAAATTACCAACGGAATTGACTTTCTGTCAGTAATTAACGACGGAAAAAAATTCCGTCGCTAAATCTAATATTTTACCAACGGAAATTTTTTTCCGTCGGTAAATTTGCTGAAAACTATTTTTTAAATTTTACCTGCAAAGTGTTTAGTTTCTGTAAAAGCTACCTTGAAGATAACTTCATTATTTCAAGTAAAAGAATTCAAATAATGAAATTCATACTAAAAAAGATCCGAAAATAAAGAACT
>JANJEY010000007.1:28999359-29016195 GCA_024703695.1 Erythroxylum cataractarum
CATTTATTGCTTTTTAAATGTTTTAAGAATGTGCCATATGTTTGTATATGAATTATGATATTGGTTTTGAAAAGATATTATAGTTATGAAATCAAGTTTTGGAAATGTGCCATTTTGAGCAATATGTTTACAAGATGTGAAATGCATGATTATGTGCATTTATGATAGTCCCTTTAGTTAAGTCAAGTGTACTTTGACAAAAGACTTCTCCTACTTGCCTGCTAGTGGCATGGAGCTCCTTCACGGACTCCCTAAGTTCACGGCTATGCAAGACCATTGAGTGGGATTGCGATAGTATGTTTTGTTCACAGCTACACAGGACCATTATGTGAAAATGTGTAGTACGTTTTATTTTTGGATCTATCTAAACCATTTTGTTGTGCTTATGTGTGGAAAAATTTGTTGAATGCAAGAATTATATTGCTTATAAATGACTTGATAAATGAGAAATTGGAAAATATGTGATTTATGACTCAATTTGATTTTTTATAATGGAAATGAATATTTTAATGGTTTTGCTTGTTAGCGGTTATAAAATTGTTACCCATGAGCTTTTAAGCTCACCCCCACTCTCCTTCCCCTATTCAGGTGATGAGCTAGAGATCGAGTGAAAGAGAATCAAGGCATCACTCCGAATTTGCATATTTTGTTTTATTTTGGAGTAATTTATGTAAAACAAGGCTGTAATTACATTTTGAGAAATTATTATTCAAGTATCTTTTGTATTTTGGAGATTTTGCGAAATGGTGTATTATGGCATGAAATGCCATTAAAGCTTTGTAAACTCTTATCTTATGATGTTAATGAAATATGAATTATTTATGGATGATGTTGAGTTGAATTTAGGTTGAGTTGAAGAAGTTATCAACTTGAGATGATGAATTTTGAACATAAATTGATGTTATATATATAAGTAGGATGTTATGGAAAAGAAGGATAGGATTTTGTAAATGATGAAAATTAGTTGTAAGTGATGAGTCAAATGAGTAGAGAATTGGGAGATTAATGAAATCATTTTGGTAATTGAATGGTGAAGAAGTGATATTGCATTAGAAGAAGTAAATTTGGGAAGATTATGAGTGACAGTGATGTTAGAATGGATGTAGGAACCATTAGAGATGCTTTGAAGGGAGTTTTGTCTCACCTATGTCTGTTAGACGAACTTTAGGTCCATTAAACGGACCTTCTCGGGTCTGAAAATGTCCCTAGGCTAGTCCATATCTGTCAAATAGACATTAGGTCCATTAAACAGACCTTCTCGGATCTAAAAATGTCCCCAGGCTAGTCCATGTCCATCAAATAGATATTAGGTCCATTAAACGGACCTTCACGGGTCTGGAAGACACCCAGAGGCCGTGTATATCTGTTAGGTCGAGGTGTACGTTCGTTTAACAAACATACACTGTACACTTTTGGAAATTCACAATTTTGGCCCTTTAGACGGAAAAATATCTCTTTACAGTCTTCATAAAAACTGTAGATCTCGAAGTCCTTTTTGAAACCGTCCTAGAATGACCTTAATCTGACATCTTTAATGAGAGTTACACTTATTGTCCCAAACTAGGTACAATATGATTAAGGACATATTCATGTTTGATTCTTTTGGACATAACTTTCATCATTCGACCTCCAAATGAAGTGATTCTTGAACCAATAGATTCCTAACACATTTTAGATCTCTCCATAAAAATTGGTAGCCTTTTGTGTTGATTTGGAAAAGATTGATAGAAAGAAAGTGAAGGAATCGGTTGGAAGAGCATGACTTGGTTATGAATATACTTTGGCTTTTTAATCATATCTTGATCTATATTGATCAAATAAGAAACTTTTGGGATGTTATGAAAATAAATATGAATTGATGATGGCTAATGAGAGCTCATTGAAACAACCCTACAAGATAATATGCAAACTCACATTTTATGACTCCAAAGTTGGACTCAAAAAATGAGGTCCAACAAGATTAATGAGTTCAAGTTCAAGAGAAAAATGAACCTCGATTCGTGTAGACCAGACCCAGATTGAGCCTATGATGGGGAGGCCCGATATAAATTCTATATGAAGAAGGTTAAAGTTTCCCGTAGCTATTGTAGCAAATTGCGAATGTAAGGATGCTGTGACCCATTCAAAGGTTTACGTATACAAAAAGCTACATAATGGCTTTAATGCATCCCAATGAGTAGATCCTGTTAAGGTGGCAATGGATTTGCTCTCGATTTGACCACAAAAAGCTCATTTGAAGTTATAGAATTGAAATCAGATATTTTCTACATTTCTTCTTTTATTTTCTTTCACGTTTGATTCAGAACACGTACTAAGGCTAGTGTTATGTGTTACACATGATATCAAAGTAGTTATGTGATTGGGTGGTTAAAAAAATATTTTTCAATTTTTTCTCCATAATATTTTTGGAGAATAAAGTTCCATTTTTTAGTTATTTCTTGCCTATTGTTGCTTAAAAGTGATATACATGTGTTTAAGGTTGAAAAATAGGTAAAAAATGAGCCTAAGAGTGTGAAAAACACACTCGAAACTCGTTGAAAACCATCTATTTCTAACGAGGAACGAAGCACATTGGCTCGACAGTGCACAGTAGAGTGGGCTAGTGGCCAGACATATGGCACATGGGTCACCAAATGCGTGTCAGTATATGTGCCATCATTGAGGGGGACGTTTGTCAATCACAACTTCTGCGTGACATACACCAAACTGACGTTAACAGTATGGAAAAAAAACTCAAAAATTTTCAGAATTCTCACGAAGGTATCTTGGGTTGGGTCAATTTTTCAGTCGAGGAAATTTATTAAGTGAGTTTTTAAATTTTCTAGATTTGTTACAATAGTAATAAATAAAGTTTAACTCTAGTAAAAGGAAATTAAAATTCCTAAAGCCAATTTTGAGTGAATTTTTGTGCAACAAACTTTACATAAGGGAGACACTTAAGGTTTTCATATCTTTTGTGGTAGCTTTGATGTTTGGTAATAACATAAAGATGTATACCTTGTGTTTGTAGACCTTTTAGGCACTAATGAGAATTGAGTCACCAAAGCAACCTGTTGAGTCAGTATTTTAAATTGCTTTTCCAGCATGTTGGGGAATGTCTTTGGTCTTATGTTTGGTTATTCTACTTAAAGGTGATGGCCTTACATAAAGATTTTTAGATGTACATAAATGCATTAGATAGAGGAAAGTCGTTGTTTAAATGATTTATTCACTCAAAGTTAGTCGTGTCATGAGATTTGATGGTTTGTACTCTTACTACTTTTATGTAGAGATCTAATTGCATATATTATATATTCAACCCAAAGGTGTTTCATAAACTGTGTGATCAAATTTTCAGTATAGATACTATTCAATGGCTTTGAGTATCGTTGTTATCTTACATTTGTGTTGATCTTTGCATTAATTATCATTTTGTAATCACCTTTTCGGTCAATAATCACAGTGTCTCTTTTGAAACCTTGACTGGTTTCAATATGAAAAAGTGGATAAAGGACGTATTAATTACTATAGAAATGGTTGAAATTGATATGGCCATATGTACGAATAAGTCATCTTCTTCTACATTCAGAAGCTCGAAAGCCCATAAAGCAACCTATGCAGCTCGGGATTGGTCAAACATGTGTTGCATGACCATTAAGAGATCCATACCTAATCATTTACTAAGTGGACTTTAGAAGATAAACATAGCAAAGAAGTTTCTTAATCATGTCTCCAAGAGGTACACGGTCTCATCTAATGCTGAGATAAGTGCCTTAATGAAAGAATTATTCTCCATGAGGCATATTGGAGAAGGGAGAGGAGAAGGGAGAGTTATGGAGTACATATCAAGAATGATCCATCTCCACAAAAGACTGAAAATGTTGAATATTCCTCCTCATGATGTTTGTATAGTTCACCACAATCTGAGTACACTACCTCCAGAGCTTAGTAATCTAGTGACAACATATTACTTGTAGGATGATGAATGAGACTTTAATGCTTTGATTGTGCATTATATTGTTGAGGAGGAGAAACTCAAGATTCCTACTCCTACAACGCTCGAAGCAACCAAAGGGAAAACAACAGTAAAGTTCACTAAGTTTAAAGGTAGAAAGTTTGAATCTTCTCCATATGTTAATACTGGTCAATCTAGTACTGGTAAAGTTCCTGCGGATATAAATAAGCCAACAGTATAAGGCCTGGAAGAAAAGATGGAAACCATTATGTAACTCCTTGGCTTATCAATTTATAAATCCAATTATGCTATAGCCATATCTGATTTTTGGTGGTTAGATAATGGATCATCTAATTGAGTTACTTCTATGATGCAGGGGTTCATATCCAAGATAAAGCCAACTAAAGAGAACGAGAAAACTGATGGCTATCAATAATGAAGAAACTGATGTAATATATATAGGGGATGTATGTTCTAAAACTTACTTCAAGGTTTATTTTGGTTTTATATGAAACATTTAATATTTGATCTTGGTATCAATTTTGGACAAAGAAGGTTAAAGTTTTGTAATTAATGCTTCTGTTAAATAGCTGTCGTTTAATACAAAACATATTAGTACAACTTTTTTTCATATTGTTTATATAAAATGTGTCTTACCCCAAATTAGATATACGCTTCTTTGTATCTTATCGAACAAGTCATAAAAAGGAGAACCTTGATGAAAGATAAGTCATACATGTTGTGTTATAAAAGTTTTTGCCACATTTCCAGAGCTAGGGTTGATAGATTAATTAAGGAAAACATTTTACGAATTTTAGATTAGGAACCTATACCTGTACAAGTAGAGGTTCTTGGGGTACAAGAACTAATGCAGATGCATAGGTCCACTAGACGGAGACACCCTACTATCTCATTTGATTAAGTAGTCTATTTAAGTGAACAAGACTATAATATAAGACGTGTTACGGACCTAGTTGCTTTTACAGAAGCTATTTTTAGACCTTATATAGATTTGTGATGGGATGAATGAATGATGAGATGCAATCCATAAAGCATAATAAGGTCTATAAGCTGGTTGATTTGCCTTAACATTGCCAACTCGTTAGTTGTAAATAAGTTTAAAAGACCAAAAGGATTTCAAGATAAAGTTTAACAATTTAGGGCTCGCTCAGTTGTTAAAGGGTTCACTCAGGGAGAAGGTTTTTACATTAATGTTACCTTCTCTACTTTATCCCCAAATGATACATTTTGAGTGACTATGGAAATTATAGCTCATGATGATGTAGAGTTACATTAGATGATTGTCAAAACTACTTTCCTGAATAAAGACCTTTATGAAGAGGTCTATATGGTACAACCTAAAGAATTTTAGGATCCAAATAAAACTAACATGGTTTGTACTTTAAGTAGATGAACCTATGGTTTACATCAAACCTCTCGAAATTGGTACCTTAAGTTTAATAAGGTTTTGGCCATTTCTAGCTTCATGGAAAATAAAGTTAAAAGATGTTTATATCATAGGGATAGGGGGAGCAAAAGTTATATTCCTACTATTGTATGTGAATGATATATTGCTCATGTCAAATGACTTGACCATGTTGCATGAATTTAAGCAAGTTTTGGCCAGGCTTTTTAACATGAAGGACCTTGGTTAAGCATCTTTTGTCTTAAGTATGCAAATTCACCAAGATAGATCTTAACACTCATTAGGCCTCTCGTAGAGTTCATATATTAAGTGAGTGTTACAAAGGTTAATATGGTTAACTATAAACCCATTGTAGCACCAATCTCTTATAGTGAGAGATTATCTTTGGCATAATGCCCAAAGAGGCTATGAGGAACGTTCCATGTTCTAGTGCGGTTGGTAGCCTGATGTATGCCTAGGTGTGCACTAGGACAGACATTGCATTTGATGTTTGATTATTAGGTTGGTATCTAGCTAACCCTAGAATAGAACATTAGAATGTAACTTAATGAGTGTTGAGATACTTAAAAAGGAACAAAGGATTATATGTTGACATATAGAAAAGCCAACATTCTAAACCTCGTAGGGAATCCAAATTCGGATTATAGTTAAGTGTCTAAAAGTTAGGAAGTCTATATCAATATAAAGATTTAAGTTTTTAGATGATACAATGTCATGGAAGAGTGTCAAATAGACACGGTGACTTCCTCGATGATGAATGTAGAGTTTGTTGCATGCTATGGGGCTATATCATAGGCAGTTTGGCTTAGAAACTTGATTTCTGAGTTGTTTATGGTAGATTCAGTAGCTAGACCCATTCAATTATATTGTGATAATATTACTGCTGTGTTGTTTAGGAACAACAATGAGAATATCATAGGGTTAATACATTTGGAAGTCAAATATTTAACCATAAAGGAGATGATATAGAAATGTGATATTGAGGTGGAGCATTTGAGGACTGAGGATATGTTAATTGATCTTTTAACTAAAAGACTTCGCTCAAATGTGTTTGAAAAACATGTATATAGTATAGGTGTATTGAATTCCTTAGACAATATTAGTTAGGGATCATTATGTTTGCTCCATGTACATTTGTACATTTATACATTTTGATGTATTATGAAAGTATGATTGTTATTAACAAAGATAATCTTTGTTTATCCTCAATAATGTTTGTTACTATACGTTGTCATAACACATGTAAAAGTTTTAAGATTTGTGTCGATCTTAAGCATTTTAAAGGTCATTGGGCATAAAAATAGATTGACCTTGAGCTTATGTTTTTAGGCGACATACAATTTAATATATATATCTATGGATTTTGATATGACAAAGAGAGATATAAGTATTCAATCCCATAAAGGTTCTTTAATGCAGTTTAGCATTCGGTTAGAGAACATTAAGGTTTCTCTTACGCAATTTAGCATTCGGTGAGAGAAAACAAGATTTCTTTGATGCAATTTAGCATAAAATTAGGAGAAATCGAGACCTATAAATAGAAAGATTATACATATTAGATCATACAAGTATCATCTATGCTTGCCACACTCCATTTTCTCATTCATGTTAGTGAGGTATTAGGTATTAACTGAAGTTTTAAATTGGATTTTAAACTTGAGTTAATAATGCAATTAATTATTGTCTAAAGGGGAAAATGTTGAAATTTTTTCCATTTAGTGCACAAAAATTAATTGTATTTTATCAGTTTTTAATAACTTATCGGTTAAGTTACGTAAATTGGATCTAGAATAGGATAATAAATTGACCAAATAAAGTATCCAGATTAATAGGTTGAAGTCCAGGAGGAAAATAGACCTCGATCAGTGTGGACTGAACCCATATTAAGCCTATAATGAGGAGATCCGATATAGATGCTATATAAAGAAGGTTAAGATCTCTTATAGCTGTTGTAGCAAATCGTGAATGTAAGGATACTCTGACCTATTTAGAGGTTCATGAATACAAAAAGCTACAGAAAGGCTTTAACGCATCCCCGTAAGTAGATCTCATGCAGGTAATGATAAATTTGCGCTCGATTCGACCTCAGAAAGCTCATTTGAAGCCATGGAACCAAAATCAGATATTTTTTTACATTTTTTCATTTATTTCCTTTTCATGTTCAATCCAGGACAAATACTAAGGCTCATGTTTCGTATTACATATTAGGCAATGAGCACTTATTTTAGAAATCAAACTCTCCTTCCCTTTTACGTGTGTAGCTCCAAATAATTGCTTATTAGCTAAGAGTTGTAGGAGGAGCAAAGTTTGATTTGTTAACCTTTGTGTTTAAAACACATGTCCTATCATTTATTACTCCCCCTCCTAATGTCGATTTAAGCATGCCTTTGTATAAAGGCTAGTCCACTTTTGTACTTTGAGTTCCTAAGGTGAATAAAAGAGAGTGTAGCAGCATATTACATTAAAAAAGTGAGAGAAACGTGAGAAGGAAAAAAGAGCCGTAGCTATTGAAAAAAGAAAAATCTTGTAGAATTTATTCGAAGCTCATCAAGCTTTCAACAAGTGGTATCAGAGTAAAGGTTCGTTTGTTCGTGAATTGGTGAAGCAATAGCCAACTTGATCCAGCCTCAAGTTCCGAAATTAACAAAGACAAATTATGAGAATTGGAATAGTCAAATGAGAGTGATGCTTGGTTCTCATGATTTATAGGATATTGTTGATGATGGATATACTGAGCCCGTAGATGCAGCTGCCGAAGCAGTCTTGTCAAATGTTGAGAAAAAGACGTTGAAAGAAAATCGAAAGAAAGATAAGAAGGCTTTGTTCTTTATTTTTCAAGGTGTTGATGAACCCACTTTTGAGAAAATTTCAGATGCAAAGACTTCAAAAGAGGCATGGGAGATTTTGCAGAAATCTTTCCAAGGAGTCAAAAAAGCTAAAAAGGTACGTCTTCAGTCACTCAGAGTTGAATTCGAGATGCTAAAAATGCAAAGCTTAGAAAATATTGGTGATTATATCACTCGTTTGAAAACGGTGGCTAATGACATAAAAAGAAACGATCAAGCTCTAGACGATGTTCGTGTAATAGAACAGCTTTTGCGTTCACTTACATGCAAATTTGATTATATTTTCGTCGCAATTGAAGAATCGAAAGATTTGTCAAGACTTTCAATTGATGAACTCTTTGGTTCTCTTCAAGCACATGAGCAAAGAATGAAACAGAATGATAATACTGGCGACTTGGAGAAAGTTTTGCAAGGCAAATTATCAGTTGGTGAAAATCAAGCAAGTAGTAGCCAAAGACAGGACAAAAGAAGTTAAGGTAGCTACAGAGGTGGCTACCAAATGGGACATGGTCGATGGAGTAACCGAGAAGAACGTGGATGTGGAAGACAATTTTTTGAAAGAGAAAATACAAATGAAGGAAGTCTGACATATGGTCATGGAAGAGGTTATAGAGACAAAGGATGAGGCAAATTTCAACAAAGAAGAGATAAATCTCAATTGTAGTGTTATAATTGCAATAAATATGGTCATTTTAGTTACGAATGTAGATCGAATCCTGAGATGCATGAAAGAAGTCATTTTGTAGCAACAGAAGACAAGAAAGGTAATGATGTTATGCTTCTCTCTTTACCAGTCAATGAGCAAAGCAATAATAATGTTTGGTATTTGGACACTAGTGCCAGCAACCATATGTGTGGTCAGAAAGAGTTGTTCACAAACATGGATGTGACAGTTCGTGGTGAAGTTACATTCGGTAATTCAACAAAGATTCCAATCAGAGGCAAAGGTAAAATTTCAATTACCTTGAAAAATGGAGAAAAGGCATATATTACTGATATCTATTATGTGCCTACTTTGAAAAGCAACATCATCAGCCTCGGACAACTCTTAGAAAAGAAATATGTTATATTATTGAAAAATGAATATCTCACCATTTGGAACCAGAAGAGAGAATTGATAGTGAGAATAAAGATGACGAAGAATCGTCTTTTCACACTTGATGTACAAAATAAGCTGATAAATTGCATGAAGTCAGTCATCAAAGATGAATCTTGGTTGTGGCATTTGAGGTTCGGTCATCTCAATTTTACTAGACTAAAATTATTATCAAAGTCAAAGATGGTGAATGGATTACCAGAAGTTGATCAACCAAAGCAGTTGTGTGAAGCCTGCATCAAAGGAAAGCAACACAGACAACGATTTGAAAATGGAAAATCATGGAGAGCCAGAAGGCCGCTAGAGATTGTCTATACAGATATAGCTGGTCCATTTGATGTGCCATCAGCTGGAGGAAATAGGTATTTTATAACTTTTATTGATGATTTTAGCAGAAAATGTTGGGTGTATATTTTGAAAGAAAAATAAGAGGATCTTGATAAGTTCAAAGAGTTCAAAGCGACGGTCGAAAAACAAAGTGGACAGTATTTGAAGATACTTAGATCCGATAGAGGAGGCGAGTACACCTCAAAGTTGTTCAAGAATTTCTGTAAAGATCATGGAATTATTCATCAGCTAACAACAAGATATACACCTCAACAAAATGGCGTGACAGAAAGGAAGAATCGCACAATTCTTGATATGACGAGGAGCATGTTGAAAGAAAAACACCTACCTAAGAATTTATGGGCTGAAGCTGTTGTATGTGCAGTCTATTTGCTGAATCGGTGTCCAACAAAAAGCATTAAATTTATGACACCAAATGAAGTATAGAGTGGAAGAAAATCAGGTGTTGGACATCTCAGGATTTTTGGGTGCATTGCATATGACCATATTCCTGACCAAAAACGAAAGAAGTTGGATGATAAAGGGGAGAAATGCATTTTCATTGGCTACGACAATAGAAGCAAAGCATATAAATTGTACAACCCCTTAACCAAGAAGGTGATCATCTCGAGAGATGTTGAGTTTGATGAAGTTGATTATTGGAAGTGGAGTAGAGAAGAAAGGAATATTCAAGGTATGTTCTTTGATGATGAGGATGATGCTGGCATGGATATACAAGCACAACAAGATGATGATCAATCTCCTCCACAAAGTCCTACACCAACAATACCTGCTTCAACACCATCAACGTCAAGCAGTAGCAGCAGCAATTCAGGGGGAGCACCAATTAAAACAAAAAATCTTAGTGATCTCTATGATACTACTGAACGAATATAATCATTTGACTATTCCTTGTTTTGCTTAATGGCTGCATGTGATCCGGTGACATATGAAGAAGCCGCTGGAGAAAAAAAGTGAAAAAAAGCAATGAATGAAGAAATTGGTGCAATCCAAAGAAATGATACATGGGAATTGACCAGTCTTCCAAAATGACATAAACCAATTGGAGTCAAGTGGGTATCTAAGACAAAAACCAATCAAGAAGGAAAGGTGGAAAGATATAAGGCAAGGTTAGTTGCGAAAGGTTATAAACAAAAATATGGAATAGATTTTGAAGAAATATTTGCTCCAGTTGCAAGAATTGATACAATCAGACTTTTCATAGCACTTGCAGCACAAAACAAATGGAAGATCTACCAGATGGATGTGAAATCAGCTTTTCTAAATGGTTACTTAGAAGAAGAAGTTTATATTGAACAACCACCTGGATATGTCAAAAAAGGTCAGGAAGACAAAGTCTACAAACTGAATAAAGCTCTTTATGGGTTGAAGTAAGCTTTAAGGGCTTGGAATACAAGAATAGATGAGTACTTTCAAAAGTACAGATTTGTGAAAAGCCTGTATGAGCATTCGTTGCACACGAACAAAAACAAACAAGGAGATATCATGATCGTGTGCTTATATATGGACGACATCATTTTCATAGGAAATAATCCAGGTATGTTTGATGATTTCAAGAAAGCCATGACTAAAGACTTTGAGATGATTGATATAGGTGAAATGTCCTACTTCCTTATAGTGGAAGTAAAACAAACATGAGAAGGAATTTTCATTTCTCAATTGAAGTATGCAGATGAAGTCTTAAAAAGGTTCAAAATGAAAGATTGCAATCCAACAGTCATACCTGTCGAAACAAGCTTAAAGTTAAGAACTGATTCAGACAGAAAATCTATAGTCCCAACATTATTCAAGAGTTTGGTTGGAAGTTTGAGGTATCTGACTTACACAAGACCAGATATTATGTATGCAGTTGGGCTAGTCAGCAGATATATGGAGAAGCCCAAATAAGATCACTTTGATGTAGCCAAAAGAATTTTGAGATATATTAAAGGTACGATTGACCAAGGTTTATTCTATACACATTCTCAAAATTCGAAATTAATTGGTTATTCAGATAGTGATTTTGGTGGAGATGTGGACGATAGAAAAAGTACTTCTGGTTATGCCTTTCATATTGGGTCAGCAATATTTTCATGGTCATCAAAGAAGCAGCAAACGGTTGCCCTTTCAACATGTGAGGCTGAGTATTTAGCTGCAACAGCAAGTTCATGCCAAGCAATGTGGTTGAGATATATTTTAAGTGAGTTGGAACATGCCCAAGAAGGCCCGACAAGAATATATGTTGACAACAAGTCTACCGTATCACTTGGAAAGAATCCAGTGGCACACAATCTAAGCAAACACATAAAATGTCATTTCATTCAGGAGCAGGTGAAAAACAAAATTGTGGAATTGGTGTTCTGCAGAACAGAAGATCAGCTGGCAGATATTTTTACAAAGCCATTGAATAACGAAGTGTTCCGTAGATTGAGAGAAAAGCTTGGGATGAGAATTCGGGTTTGAGGGGGAGTGTTAGAAAATACAAACCCTCCTTCATGATGGATAATTATGAGTTATGACAAAAGATAAGGTTTGAAATGGAGAAAAATATCTAATGCTGATGTGGAAGCTTATGGATGAATTTAGAAGCTTATGGATGAATCTTATAGATAAGGATGAGTGACTTGATGAGTCAAAGAAGTGACCAAATTGAATTTGAAGTTTTGAAGATAAGGATGAGTCAAAGAAGTAGTCAAATTGAATTTGAAGTCTTATGGATAAGGATGAGTCAAAGAAGTAGTCAAATTGTATTTAAAGTCTTGAAGATAAGAATGAGTTAACTGAAGTCCTTTAACATGTCTATATATATGTGGTCTTGTAACCATTTATAGATATATGATATATGAGATGAAAAAATAGAGAGTATTTGAGAAGAGCAGTGTTTTGAGAGCTGTAACTCTGTGAGAAAAGAAATACTGAGAGAAAAGTGTTGTAGCACTTAGAGAGAAATTTTGTTGTATCTTGTGAGTGTTTTGTTATCAATACAAATACATTTTTTGTGAAAGTTCTTTTACTTGGAGCCCATCAAAGCTTCTAACACTTTCCGCTACTTTAAATAAGCTTCGGTACTTCATCTGCAATTCCTAATGATGTTTACTTAATGTTGTTCTGAACTTAGGCTTTGAATTATAATGCATTTTATTAAAAATGCACCCTAACACCAACATCATTTTTTCTTCTTGATCGATCTTTCCATTATTGCTTTATGTAACCTAAACTTCCAACAATTTGACAGGCAAGGCGAACCATGGGAAAGTTGGACAAGTATCAAAAATTCACAAATGCTTTAGCCATTGCAGTTATTGTGTGTGTAGGCTGGATATGCTACGAGGTAGTATAATATTCAATACTCATCGCTGACTGTTTCAACTAGTTGGTCAGGTCTACCTTCCCACTGATATTTTTCTTCAGTGGAGATCTGGAATGTATCATCTAATGGAGATCTGGAAGAAGAAAAGACAAAGTATGGTAAATCCTAAATGGATGTTGGAGATGCGGTTGATCTGCAAGCTTGGTGTTATTTGTATAAATCCTTTTGGTTGGTTAACCAACTTGCATTAAGCATTTTATATGAGGTAGATAAATGGAAACTTCACTCTGGAATTGCAGTGTCTTTAGCTATTTCCACTTTTCAATCTATTTGGCTTTGTTTTGTTCATCAGGTCATCAATTTGTTAAATTATTATTGTCAAGAGTAGAAAATGTTATGCATCTTTTCATCTTTTTTTCATACACTTAATTTCCGGTTGGCCTTTCATCTCCATTGTAACAAAAGTCTTTTCTGTTGTATTGATGTTCATCGTTGCATGAAGAACTTGAATGCTTTTTCTGTTGTATTGATGTTCACCCCTAGATATGAGACTACTACATGAGCGCCTACATTGTCATATTTTTGTCTTTGATTACTGTACTTGAATTGTCAAACCAGTTGGCTAAGTTGATAGAGAAACATCCTTAGCTGCTTTGTGGAATCCGAAGTATCTTTGCTTGTCTAACTCGTCCTAATATTATCATTCTTAACACCTTGATGAGTTTGGTTATCTCATCAGCAAAAAACTTGTATTGTTTGGTGCCAGTGGAGGCCGCAAGTTCACTAATTTTGGTCTCACGGAGAGGCTATATCATCACCCCATTGATGGCAAGCTCGCCGTCTGACTAAAATAAGTTTGGTTTAGCCTGGTATTGCAAGCATAGTTCATAACTAGCAGCACTGAGGCTCTTGCTTTGAAACAGGAAAGGTTACTTTGTAAATGTTTAATGCATGCATCATTTTCTGCAGCAACTACTTGAAGACAAAATTGAATAGAATTGGATAAGTTAAAAGAAAATACGTTATTTCTATAATTATAAGTTATGTATACCTAGACAATGCATTTTAAATCCAAGAAGAATATTTGATTCAATATTCTTTGTATTTTTTTTAAATATTTATGACACTAAAAAAAATGAAATATATTTGATGATATTATGTTATATTACCGTAACATATAAAATAACAATTTTTATATAAATAAAAATAGTGGTATTATCATCTTGAAATTTTTATGTAATCCAAACAAACTAATTTGACTTATTAATTTAAATTAATTTAATATTTAATTTTTTTTTAGAAATAATTTAAATTAATTAAAAATAAAATATTTTAATTATTATTCACTTTTCAAGACTGCAACATTCTGCCAAACAAAGTCAAGAACAAGAGAATATTAAGAAAGGGACACGTTACAGCTTTCTCCTGGGAGTGTAACCGATACATGTTACAATTTTATGCCAAGACAGTTACGTATTGTATTTCGATGTTTGTTTCCCTACTACTCATGTTGCACTACGCCTCATTACTCTTGCGTTGTTAGTTGGCGTTTTCTTTCCATCCTCATCCATTTTCACTTCTTTTCTTCACTATAAATAGATTTCTTAAATAAAAAATAACAATATTATATATATACTATCTATATATATATATATATATATATATAGATAGTGTGAAGTAATAATCTTACGAAATCTGGTTAAAGATAATGTATTATTACCTTTTATTGTTACAACTCCAGATTATCCTAAGGTATAGTTAAACTGTCAGACCTTATTAAATAACCAACTATGATACATGTCAATCATTAATAGATGGTGAATGACTTATAAAACTCCTTTTTCTTACTCATTCATTTATCCCGACAAAGGTCTTGAAACAATCATTAAGGTCAATGACAACATAGAACTCAAACTCATTACTTAGAGTCGATGGATCTTCTCTTGACTCACTACTAATAAGATAAATACTTAATTATATTTAATAATCATTCAACTAGCATTTTTATACACTAGGTGTCCGACATCAAAACATAATAAGTGATCTATTGATTACTATGATAATCTCAGGTCAAAGGAAAAATATACATTTAAATTCTTATGAGAATATCCCACTTGACAGTTCATAAATAATATTAATCATTGGAAATTCTCAGTTTGGTCAGTTTAATGATCACATCTTCATATGCATAATCTATATATGTAATAGTGGAAGAGGTTGAAGACGTAGAAGATTATACAGTCGACGGCGCAAGGAAACTAGTTATGTGAAATATGAAAACCTGTTTTAAAAATACACGAAAACTTGTTTTAAAAACATACAAAAACGTTAACTTTTGGTTTTCGCAATGTCATTGCGGTTTTCTTGTTTTTGAAAACGAAAAATGGCAATATCCTTGACCAAAAAAGTTTTATCGCACTGTTTCTTTTTTTTTAAAACGACAAAGAAAAACTAAAAAAAAAAACAAAACCAAAATCGCCTCTTCGTAAATAAGATCTACTAATATTTATCTAATAGATACTATTATATACATATTGATCTAACAGAATTATTAAAATCCTTATTTGATTATCTTATGATCAAGAACACTTTTAGATTAAACCCTAAAGGCTTAATTTTCATTATCATAATCTTCATTATGATGACAAGTGTATACATTTAATCAAGGACTTGTCATATTAGAATAAAAATAATAAACATAATATGATAATAAAATCATTTGTTATGTTATTAATCAAAATTAATAATCAAAAAAATAAGATGTTTAATCTATTACATAAAAAATGAGTGGTTGGCATAATTCCAAAATAGGTTTTGTTGATAGAGACATTAGATTTTCCATTCTACCTAGACTTTGAGCCACCTTCCATAGATAATTATAAAGATGGAAAATGCATTTCCAAGATACAAAGAGCCTTTACAGTCCCTAGATATGCATATGGAAGCTTAGATGGGGGAGGTAAGGGCTGCGTTCTCTAGCAGTTTCCATTGCAGCTTTCCAAACTTGATAATAAAACTCAGACAAGCCAGGGAGGAACCACCTCAAAATGTAAAAAAGACCAGCGAATTTCAGGAACCTTTAGTAGAAAGAAGTTAGAGCATATCTCTCTAGCAACCCCCCGTAAATGACCCTGACAGGAAGGATCTATAGTTGCTAACTTGTTACAAGTACAACCAGTATAAGAACAAATTCTAATCCCTATAAAGTACAAGTGAAATGGTACGTTTAGATTATAAGACTAATGTAGCGACCTTGTTTTATTCTTCTCCTCTTCCTTTCTTCCCGCGGTTATTTTTATTTAATAATTTATAACACATGCCTACATAAAGGAGGGGGCTTAGGGCCTGTTTGATTGGATGTTAATTAATGAAATGGAATATAATGGAATGGAAGGGAATGAAATGATTTATAATAGAATGAAATGTAATATAGTAAAAAGTTGTTTGGAAAGGATAGAATGATTCATAATGTAATGTAGTAAAATATTGTTTGGAAGATGGATGGAATGGAATGTAATGTATAATAAATGACATTTATACCCTTTATATTAAAATGGTTGTTGTAAGAGATTTATTATTTTATTATTAATTATATAAAAATATTAATATTAATTATTTAATGTATTTTATTTTATGTGATTTATATTAAAAATAATTTATTTATATAAAAATATATAAAAACAATTAAAGAATATTTTTTACATATTTTTTATTTTCATTAATAAATTTTTTATTAAATTTATTATTAATTGTATACACTTTATTATTAATTATTTAAAATATTATTATTAATTATTTTATTTATTTTATTCTATTCTACGTGATTTATATATAAAAATAATTTATTTTTATTTTCATTTATATAGAAATATATACAAACAATTAAAGAATAATTTT
>JANJEY010000007.1:29093889-29109884 GCA_024703695.1 Erythroxylum cataractarum
TGAAAATTTGAGATTTCGAAATGTGCCTTCGGGCAATCTGATTTTCAAGCATGAAAATGTGTTATGTGGGTTTGGTTTGAGTCAAGTGCATTTGTTTCGTTTTTATAGGCTTCGCCCGCCTGCCTGCTAGTGGCACTGGAACTCCGATTTTAGACTCCTATAAGTTCATGGCTACATTGGACCGCCATGTGGGAAAGTGTAGTACGTTCTGTTCACGGCTGCACAGGACCGTTATGCGGGAATGTGCAGTACGTTTCGTTTTGGACCGACCCAAACCATTTTGATGTGTTATGTATTTTAATTTGTGTATATTTGTGATGCATTCACGTTTTGAATTTGTTTATGAATTATGAAAATTTTGAAAATTTTTTAGAAATTAAAAAGTGAGTTTTCAACCATGAAAATTTTGGAAATTGTTTATGATTAATTTGAAAAATAAGCTTTTGATAAATTTTCTGCTGTGAAAAGTTTATAAATGGAAAATGAGTTTTGAAAATGATTTTGCTTATTGTTCAATTTATAAACATGTTATTTACGAGCTGTTTTTGGGTTTGTTAAATTACAGTCGTTATGCTGCCCAAATTTTGTTAAATAAAGAATGTGTGTATGATTTGTGATTATGTTGACATGTGCGAGTATTTATGGCAAAGGAAAGAAATAAGATTTTTTGTTTAAATTGATAATTACGATTTGTAATTGACGGATAGAAATATTGAAGAAGTATGTGCTTTGAATATAGATGTATTAAATGAAAGAAATTAAAAAGAAAGAAAAAGATTATACCGACCCGGATAGATTTAGTCTAAGGTTTCCAACGCGACCCCATTTGTTTTGTTTAAAAAGTTTATGTTCTCGGATGTCGTTCGCCTTTGATTTCGATTGAACAATTCGATTCCTTTCGTTTTCGCTTTCAGCCACTTCGTTTTTTAATTTGTATTTCCGTTTTTTCGATTGGGGTCCGATTCCGAAATCGGGTACCAACACAATATCATAAAAAGAGTACTAAAGAATCTATTATCACATCATCCATTGTGGAACAATAGTTTGTGGGATGTTTTGAAGTCACGATTAAGGCAATATGGTTGCCAAAATTTATTTTAGGGCTTGGTATTGTCAACACTATTACCAAGCTACTGAAAAGTTATTTTGATTCCATAGCATTTTTCTCCGAGAGTGAAAGAAATCAAAAGGTGTTAAATATATGGAATTGAAGTATTTTTACCTTTCAATTGATCATCATGAATTTTTGTTACTAATAATTATAAATATATTTTTTCATAAGTTATGATATGTAAGATAAAGTTTGAAATATGTTTATTACATTGTTTAAATTTATAGATATTCGATGTAATCTACCTTTTAACTTAATAATTAAGTTCTTATACACCTTATCAATTTTATGAGTTTGACTTGATAAAAAACTAAGATAAGGATGATTATATTTCACAGCCAACATAATCAAATCCTTTAATTTTGATTTTGGTTGATTTAAAATAATATAATACATATTTTGATCATGTATGTAGAGTAACTTAATATAAAATTCAATTTTCTTTTGAAAAAGTCAATCCTGGCCTAAATAAAAAAAATATTTATTGAAAATGACAACCTTATCCAAGTCAGCTTTAATTTAAGTTAATTTAAGTTAAGTTACGGGCTAAAACTCCTCGACCTAACCGGGTCAGGCCTGGCCCAGGGCTGCCATTCATAAAGTCCTCGAGCAAAGCCGAATCTTATTACTTTCCCTTCCCGCCAAAACCAGGAGCCAGACAATCTTCGCGCCACAAAGACCTCCGAGTCCCACCCTAGTGAGATACATAAACAAACTCACCATATTCAACTAATCGAAATCAAATCTCTCGCCATGAAAATCCGTACACTGAAGCTCCGAGAAGCTCACAGGTCAACCGCCAATGGCAGCTACTGTTCCGTACTGTGGGATCAGCAGGCTCACCACCTGGTGACGGCCTCATCCTCCGACCCAACCGTCGCCATACACGACCCTCTCCTCCCCTCAAATCCACCCAGGATGCTCCGCCACCATCGTGACGGCGTAACGGCGC
The DNA here is from genome assembly GCA_024703695.1 of Erythroxylum cataractarum. Classification (NCBI taxonomy): domain Eukaryota; kingdom Viridiplantae; phylum Streptophyta; class Magnoliopsida; order Malpighiales; family Erythroxylaceae; genus Erythroxylum; species Erythroxylum cataractarum. The sequence continues at coordinate 29,095,953 of JANJEY010000007.1, forward strand.
TTTCCATTAGCCCCAACTCCACTTGCCTTGCTTCTGGTTCTATAGATCACTCTGTCAAGCTCTACAAGTTCCCTGGTAACCTTAATATTCACTCCTTTCAATTGTGTTATTCGCTATAGGGTCTTTTGGGAAAATAGTAATTGATTCATTTAAATTGGAACTTTATTGTAGTCCATCACGTTGATTTGTTATGTTTCATTTTCTAATTGTTGCGAATATGTTAATGGTAATCAGTGTCCTGTAATTCTTCCGACAGGTGGCGAGTTTGAGACTAACATTACCAGATTCACTCTACCAATTCGCGTGCTTGCATTCAATAAATCAGGAAGCATTTTGGCGGCTGCTGGTGACGATGAAGGCATTAAACTTATTAATACTGTTGATGGTTCAATTGCGAGGGTTCTGAAAGGACATAAAGGACCGGTTACCGGCTTAGATTTTGACCATAAAAATGAGTACTTAGCATCTGTTGATTCATTTGGAAATGTCATATTCTGGGAACTGCAGTCCGGGAGAATATTGCATGACCTGAAAGCGGTTGCTCCTAATACTATATCTGACACTTCTGTTATGAATGTCCTTTGCTGGAGTCCTGATGGGGAAACCTTGGCTGTCCCTGGTCTAAGAAATGATGTAGTGATGTATGACAGAGACACAGCTGAAAAGCTCTTTTCATTGAGGGGTGATCATGTGCAGCCTATATGCTTTTTGTCTTGGTCACCTAATGGCAAATACATGGCTACATCTGGTATGGATAGGCAGGTTTTGATATGGGATATCGATAAGAAACAGGATATTGACAGGCAGAAATTTGAAGATAGAATCTGTTGTATGGCATGGAAACCAGTTGGCAACGCGTTGGCTGTTATTGATGTCATGGGAAAGTATGGTTTGTGGGAATCGGTTATTCCAACCTCAATGAGATCTCCTACTGAAGGGATTCCGAGCTTGCAATCACGGAACAGTAATGGGCTTCTTTTGTTTGAGGAAGAGGACCAGGAGCCTAATACATCTGGTAGTTTGAGTGATCTTGGTGAAGATGCACTAGATGAATCAGACTTAGCCAGCAGGAAGAGGTTGCGTAGACAGTTTAAATACAATGATGATCAAGATGAGGACATGGACAATGACTGGAACTTGCTTCCAAAAAGTCAAATGCAGAAAAAAGGACACCGAACTCGCAAGGAAAATTTTGATGGTGGAAACAATAACCAAACAGGCACAGTTGTATCAATTAGATCAAAAATGCAAGAGGCTTTTCAACCAGGTGCAACACCTTTGCAGCTTGGGAAGAGACGCTTTTTGTGCTATAACATGCTTGGAACAATCACATCAATTGAACATGATGGCTATTCCCATATAGAGGTGACATGCATACTTGCATAACTTGCTTTCCTATCTTTCCCTCTCTATATGTTTACAGATATGATTAGTTTTCATAAGATTATTGTGATTGGATCCAGCGCAATTTCTGACTTTGCAGGTCCTTAATGAGCCTATTTCTTTAACTCTAGCTAACTTCTCCTTTCCTATTTTTCGTCCTATACCACCTGGTTAACCAAAAGGGACCAGACCTTGGCAAGCGGACCGATTGAAGCATCTCAGATGCTTATTCAAAGACTTCTTGAAAAGAAGTTCCTTAAACGGATGGCACATGAAAGCTTTGCATTTGAAATAGAGCTTCTTTTATTGTTTATGAACTCTTATTATCCATCATGAGATTGGTTAAGCTATGGATAGGCTAGCAGCTGTCTTAGCTAAGAAAAAGTTTAGTATCTTGGAATGATGGTCCTCGGCATGGAAAAACAATACATAGTTCTCCCCTGTTGCTTGATGGTTACTTGTGCTTGGTATGCATGCAGATTGACTTTCATGACACTGGCAAAGGTCCACGTGTACCCTCAATGACTGATTATTTTGGTTTTACAATGGCTTCGTTGAATGAAAATGGGAGTGTTTTTGCAAATCCTTGCAAGGGTGAGAAGAACATGAGTACTCTTATGTATCGTCCATTCAGTAGCTGGGCCAACAACAGTGAGGTCAGAATGGTTCTTTGATGAATCTTTCATGCTTTTATTTGAAGTCCTATTTCTGCAAGTTCTTGATTTCCCTTTTTACATAAGTGGATTTTTGTTTATTATTACACTTGATGCATTTGCAAGTTCAGTGGTCTATGCGGCTGGAAGGGGAAGAAATTAAGGTTGTGGCACTTGGTACTGCATGGGTTGCTGCAATTACTAATCTTAATTTTCTGCGCATCTATACAGAAGGTGGATTGCAGGTTTGTCTTATGGGCAGTATTGGATGCAAAATATAAATGTTTACCTTTACTTATAACCCGGTCTCTATAACCTATAAATGCAATACTTTGAATTTTCGTTACTTGCATCTTATTGTGTCTCATTTAACTATATTTGCTTTTAGATTATTAACCTGAAGTTCAACAGTTAATGACAAATCTTACGGACATGTGAAATTCTCTCTATTAGTGAAATCTAAAGATAGTTGAAATGAAGAAAAATTAGGAAAGGAATAAGACTATGCATTTTTCTATACTGATATTATTTAAAAAAGAGTTGAGTATTTCCTTCCGTTTGATGTTGCATATGAATAAGCAAGCAGAAAGGACTGATTTATCAATTGGACATTTTGCGATTCTTGTCTAAACGTGTTGGCATATGCATAAAGATTTTAGTTTTGCACGTTCTTGGTGATTACATATCATGTGCTTATTCGCGATGACACATGTATTTCATTGCAGAGACATATTATCTCGCTTGACGGGCCCGTGGTGACTGCATCAGGGTTTAAAAATCAACTTGCTGTTGTAACCCATGCTTCTGATTGTCTTCCATCAAGTGATCAGGTCTGAAGTTTAATGAAATCCAAGTAATTTAAGATTCTGCAAACTGGTCCTTAGCTAGTCCCAGTCTTGACTTTACATAATTAAAGGACTGACAGCAATTTGATAAGATTGCTTGCAATCCGGAATCGCTTTCCTATTGCTAAATAAGTAGCTTAAATAGTTTGCCTTTTTGGTTGAGGTCACTTAACCTTGAAGGCAAACTTCAACGACTTATAGCTTGATCTTTCTTCATAATTTCTTTTCATCTTCTTTGCTGAAAAAGGCTTTCTGATACCATCTCTTGCCAAGTCATGCAGATGCTGGAGTTCAGGGTGTTTGACATATCTGATGGCACCCAGCCAATTAGAGGACGTCTTCCATTATCTCCAGGGTCACTTCTGACTTGGCTTGGGTTTACTGAAGATGGTCAGTTAAGCTCATACGACTCTAAGGTATGCAATTTATGCTCCCACCTCACTGAAGTTATGTCTTTTTAGCATTAGTCCTGTTGTGTCTGAGTTTCCAAAGAAATTTTGTAGGGTGTCTTGAGGGTGTTCACAAGCCATTATGGTGGCAGTTGGTTTCCACTCTTCAGGTTTGAAAATACTGGTCTTCAGAAAGTAGATATTTTTTTTGGTTGCTTGTTGGCATTCCCTGTTATTGCTTCATAGCCAGAACTTATTAAAAAATGTATTCAATTGCATAGTGCTAGTAAAGAAAAGAAATCTGATGAAAACTATTGGGTGGTTGGACTCAATGCTACCAAGTTATTCTGTGTTGTTTGCAAGACTCCCGATCTGTTCCCACTGGTAAGATACCTTGTTAACATCAACTTATTCTGATAAAGATCTTTCCATGTGTTTGGGTTAACTTCTTATCTGTTCAGGTGATACCCAAACCGGTTCTCACTCTACTAGATCTTTCATTCCCTCTTGCATCATCTGATTTGGGAGCAGATGCCCTAGAGAATGAGTTTATCCTGAACAGTATGCATCTCTCGCAGGTTTGTTCGTCTTCCTTTCTCCAAAACATAACTTTTTCCTCCTCACTTTAGTATATCAGACATAAGTTTTGATATCTTGCTCTCTTATTCTTGTTCATAAGGCTATTTTTGGAGAAATGAGAGCATTTTCATTAAAGCCTCTGGCTTCTTTCCTTTCAACATTTTGTATTGGTATTTTTCAGTAATCCAGTAGTGGCTAATCTTGTTGCATTTTCTTGCAGATCCATAGAAAAATAGAAGAAATGGCAAGTGCTGGTAGGGATGCTTCTACACTGGATGACGAGGCTTTTAATATAGAGGCAGCTCAAGATAGATGTATTCTAAGGCTGATTGCATCTTGTTGCAACGGTTAGTTTTTTTTTCTTCTCAATAAACTGCGATTTAATCTTTAATTTGGACATTCGTTCTAGAATAAGAACATATTTTGAGCTCTATGTTTGCTTTGGTGAATGTTCCAGGTGATAAGCTGGCGAGGGCTACGGAACTTGTGAAGCTTTTATCATTAGAGAAATCACTCAAAGGGGCAATAAAGCTTGTGACTGCACTGAAGCTGCCCAACTTAGCTGAGCGATTTAACAATATATTGGAGGTGAACTTTCTATTCTGAATGCAGTTTTCAACGTCATTCTTACATGAATTTTGAAATATTAATCTTGCACCTTGCTGCATATCAGGAAAGACTTCTCAGCGAGTCCAAGGGGACTACCAGTCTTTTGAACTCAGATGCTGGCAATTCCCTTATAGCTGATGTAGGAGTCAACAAGAGTTTGACTGATTCTAGAAGTGAAACATTAGAACTTGGGATTCAATTGAAGCCATTGCCTTTGACTGGAAGTAGTGGAATGTCTGAACCTGGGATTACGTTGCCATTACCAAAGCTGTCTGCCCCCTTATTCACCAAAAAAATAAAAAACAGTGAAAAGGAAAAAACTGACCAGGACCAAATAGTGAAACTTGAGAGTGGTACCAAGCTGGTGCATTCAGAGAAGGTTGATAATGGTGGAAATGTGAACAGTACAGAAGGGAAGATCGTTGGCCAATTGCTGAAGTTGCACTCTCAGCATCCCCCGAATCCATTTTCTAAGACATCAAACAATGAAGAAAGTATGAATAAAGAAGATAGGAATCAACAAAACTTCCAGCGAGCCCTTAATCCATTTAAGAAGTCACCAAGGTGAGCCTGATACAATCAGTTGCTATCGAAAGTCACCAAATTGGAATTCTCAAACATGATCAAGAGCAGGTTGAAGTTGGAGGGGTTCATGCTAGATGACTAAGAATGGCCTAGGCTACGCTGTACTCAGTACCTGCAGAAAACGTCGGCTACTAATTATTCAGGTGTATAGGAGTGGGTTTTTATTACCCTAACCATCCTGGTGGAGGAATTATGTCATTGATCTGTAAAGGAATGCATTGCTGGCTGAAGCAAGAATCGTAGTGTTAACACTTGCGAACTAGGGCAATGAAATGAAACGTTACTTATGAATAATTTGTTCATGTATTTTAACTCTTTAAGTCGTTAGTTCCATTAACTCGGTAGTAAGAGGATTTAGTTTGTCTGTTAGGAGACCATTGTTAGATGTCTACCAGATGATATGTTCATTCCTTCTCATCTTTGGTATTCGCAGTCTGTCCCAATGTGAAAAATGTTCATTTTCCTCTGAGATGTGGTTTTCTTTTTGGAGAAAAAGAGTATGACAAAAGGGTTAATTTTGACTAAGGTTTTTGTTAAAGTTTAATACAAAAAGTTTTGAATTCAAATATTTAAGAATGTTCAAATTAAATCACATCGTTCCAATTCTGTATCATTTAATTTTATCCATGTATTTGTGTGAGCTCCACAATACTATAGTACGAACTCTATGGCGTGTATCCGTACAAATAAATGGGAGTTACATGATCATGAAAATCAAATGTAACAAAGTAATTAAAGATACCCTTTATAAAGAAGTATACTTTTTTTATCTTCTTTTTTCTAAAAGCTTTTGCTACTTCCTGGAATGTGGATATCACCTCCCATGAATCATTAGGGGCAAAAAGCCACAGCTAAGAAGGAAGTGATAAAGATGTTTATGGTCAACATGAATTTCTTGAATTTTCTGACGTAAAAAACAAGAATTAGTCTTACCTTTCTCGTAGGGTCCGGATATATGAAGTGAGCTCCTATTTCTGAATACGTGATCATTGAATGAAGCTTGCATTGTGATATGAATTCAGATATTGTTAATTCACGATACTGAATCTATACAAAAGTCAAGAATACTAGAGTTATTAAAGCTAGAAATGAAGTGTCAATGGTGAATCCTTTAAAGCTTGAAATTACTATAGAAGAAACTAACCAAAGACAAAATGGGTATGGTTTACACCTTTTTGTTAAGCATGATCAATGTAGGACGTTTGGTTTATGGATCAACAGTTTGATAGAAATCAACATCCAAGTGCAACTTAGAGGCCACAATTAGCTACTCCCTCGCTAGATCTTGTAACTGTGGAAGCAATTATAATGATCACTAGAGAATTAACTTGTATAATGAGAAACTAAAACTTAAGCAAGTTCTTTAATCCCTATATCCAGTTAGCCTCCTCTACTCCTGTTATGTTTTGAACTATTGGGTGGATTCTCTCTTTCACCCAAATTGTAATAGATAAGAAAACACATCTTTTTGGCGTTTTCATGTCCTTTGTGTCCTTTGTCCTATAAATAACCAACTTATGCTTCTAGTGCACAACACAAGTAAAATGTCATATATCACAGTAAAAAGAGTATAAAAAAAAAACTACCATCAATTCTTAAGCATTAGAAACTAAAATGGACAATAAGTTATGAAATAGGAGTTTAGAGAACAAAACTGAAACATCGGAAATATTCTAACTGCTTATTCATCTCGTGCTCAAGGTTAATGATTTTTTCTGATGCTGTGTAAATGCATTTAATTTGATTCTTCATATTAGATAGTGTAATTACTTATTGGAACATCATAGAACTCTAGCTTCATAAATTGATCTAAAAAAGGTCAAAATTATCAAACAAGATGTATGTTTCATGTCATTTCCTCTAACGTATGATTGCTTGTTAGTTCACTCTAGTCATCTTTGTTCCATTCACATACACACTATTCATTCTTAACCTTTTACTTATTTGCTTAATATTTTTAGGGCTCTAATGACTCAATATGGAAGCTTCAAATTATATTACAGTGGCCACTTCAAGTCAGCTCCTGAGTTGACTTATAAGGAAGGATATTATATTATTACGACAAAATTGACCTTGATTTTTTCAATTATAGACAAATTTGTGATTTGAGAAACAAACTTGTTTATCAGCAGATTGGCAAAGCTTATTTTATAGAACCACTTTTTAGATTTAATGGGCCTTTAAGACTTATTAGATCTAACGATACTTGCATTATGTTGATAAACTTTTTGAAATTACGCACAATAATCAAGTTAAATATTACATATAAGCTTCACATAACAAATTTGACTCCAAAAGTTTTAGCTATAATGGAACTTGTGTCTGATGGGGATGTTCAACCTAATGTCAAGGCGGGGCCTCATAGGGATGTTAAGCTTGATGAAGAAGTTATGCCCAATGAGGAGATTCAGTGTTATAGGATCGTTTAGCTTAATGAGAATATTGAACATGATGTCAATAAAGGGGATGTTTAGCCCAACGTTGATGTAGGGTTGATAAGGATTATTAACTTCATGAAGATGTTATGCGTAATGAGAATATTTAACATTATAGGAATGTTCAACCTAATGAGGATGTTGAGCTTGATATTGATGTGTGGCTTAGCATGACATAGATGATGATAATTTAGTTGGTGGAGTTTCTTCATTTAATGGGTTAATTCTAGATGGCCACTAACCAGTGGATATTGACTACGCTGACTATGGGAGTTTCCTTGATAGGAATGAATATCCTAGTAGAGACGACTTTGGGGGTCCCAATTAGAAGGCTTAGTGGAAGTGTTAAGCATTAATCAAGTAGCTGAACATTAAAATGAACACTAGGTATAAAATTTGGCAATGTAAAACAATTCAAAGATGTTATTATTAATTATTTAGTAGCTATAGGATTTAATATTAAACAAAAAAAAAAACGAGTATAAGCGTATTATAATTGGATGTAGTATTCAAGTGGGAGTTGCATGTAACATGTGAGAGTAGTGATAAATGTTTTAAAATCAAGATATTCAAATCCAAGTATGTATGTTTAATGATAAACAAACGTATAATGGTATCAATCAAGTTTTTGAATAGACACTTCAAAGACATAATTCTAGAGAAGCCTAGTATAACCACAACTAAGATGATAGAAGAATGTAAGGAGACGTTGAATATATTTGTGAATTCAACTATGTGTAGGGTTACCAATACGTAGGGATGAAAATCTTGGCCTGACCCAGCCCAACACAACCCAAGTCAAGTTTGGCCCAACTGAGTACAATAGGTAGGGATGACAATCTAGCTCGAGTTTGGCCCGACTTAGCCACAGGCTCAAGTTGGGGCTGTCCTTACTTGTAACCCAATCGGAATGTGTAAAACGATGTCATTTTATCAAAAAAATTTAAAATATGGTGTAGATGGGCTTGGCCAGGTGCGATTGCCATCCTTACCATAAGTAGTTAAGGAAGGAGAGAGCATTAAACTATGCTTGTGAATATTCCATACTTCAATGTTATATCAATAACTTGAAATTAGGTAATTCTGATTCAAATGTAGAATTTCAATTATCAAGGAATTATGATGCCTCATTGTTGTTATTTAAAAGTTTATAGACATGTTTTAAAATAATGAAAGGTAGTTGGAAATACTTAAGGCCCATACTTGGGATGAATGGTTACTTTTTAAAGAATGAATTCCAAAGGCAATTAACCAGTGTAGTTGGCAGGGGTGGAGATGGAGTATGCATCCTATAGCATTGGTTATTATAGAAGTTCAAAATAGTAATTCATGGAGTTAGTTCATATCATTATTATTAGTCGATTTAGAGTTAGATCATGGAGATGGAGTTACTATAATATTTGGCATGCGAAAGATACATACATTTTGTTGTTTGTTATATGATATAATATTTCCTTGTTAGATGTTTCCCATGCGTCTAATATGTATGCTTCATTGTGTATATATGGATTAATAAGACTTGTTGAGATTATACTACTTAATGCATGTCATAAAATGTGTGTCAAATATATTTATCATAATTGGCATGCATATTGGAGTGGAAAAGACTTAAGGCCTTAATTTTGGGCATGTGCATGTTCAATACATGTTGAAGATTTCAATGAACAACTAAAAAGGCTCGAAAAATTAGGCCTAGATGTACTTTTACTTTGCTTGAATATCTAAACGAAGTTTGGACTAGATCATATCTTTCATTCAAGTCAAAGTGTTAAATTGTTAATAATAATATGAATGAGACTTTTAATTAATGGATAGTAACATCCCTTTACCCATGTTAGAGCGAGAATAGTTAATTATGAGGCATTTTTTAGAACTTAAGAAAAATGCACATCATGCATTCATGCACATTTTTACATATTCATACGATTGTACATGCATTCATTGACATTTTCCGAGTATATTTGGATTGAGTTGTGATTTTTGAGAAATTTGTGAATTTGGAATTTATTTATATTGCAAATTTTATTGATTAGTGGAATTATTATATTTGTGAATTTTGGTGAACTTAGGATTTATTTCAGAAGTTATAGAGTATTATGGAAAATAGAAAAAAAAGGGGAATCAAAAGAAGGTTAGGAGATAGTTGGATTGTAAAGATAGAATTAATGGAGATAGTTTCAAAGGAAACTAAGTTAGAGCTTAGACCGTAGGAAAATTGACAAGTGTTAAGTACTTTATATTTTGTTAGAGAAGTAAGTTATAGTTATCTAAGAGATAAAAAGGGTTGAGTAAAATGTATTAAGTGTTATTTCTAGCCACCTTCTTCGAACTTCCTTTCAATACACAGAGTTTTTCATCAAAAACCTTCTAAGAGACGTCTGTATTTTTCCTTCTCTTACACCAATCCCACCTTGCAAGTTGTTTCTTTTGCTTTAAGAAAAACCAAAAGTTGGTTAGTTTACACAGAGGGGTACGTGATTTTGCATGGAGTTAGGGCTTGAAGATAGTTGAAGCTTTTGGAGTTTTCAACAAGTAAGTGGGGAATAAATCCTTTATAGTTATGGATTTATGAAATGAAATTGATGAATTTCTATCATCTGTATGCAAAATGACATATACGTGTATATATTTATGAATACTGTGAATGAGATGAAAATTTTGATTAAATTGTTATTTAGTTTTTGATAGATTTCTAATGATCTGATGGTGTGGAATTTTTTTTTTGGAGTTAGAAATAGCAATGAAATGGTGTTTAAGATGAGTGTAGGAAACGAAAGTATGAAAATGTGGTATACTATGTTTTCGATTTCTTCACTGTACATGAATATATGTATGTGTGTGCTTACGTGAGTTGGTGTTTTTCTTTGAGATGACCAAAAAAATAGTTTTTGAGTTGAAGTGTAGTTGTAAAATGATGGTTTAAAATAGGAATGAGTGTATAAATGAAGGTTAAGAAAAAAATAGTGAATGTGATAAAAAGTTGAAATTTGCAGAACCTGAAGAGTGAGAAAATGGATATCTGAATTTTTGATGATCTTGATAGAATGAAATAGCCCTTTATCGTCCAATCTGATTGTCGCTTTGGGTTACTTCAAAAATTTTAACCAAGGATTGCGTATAGCGCAATCTCGGGTCGTTCTCTTGAGAAACCAAAAGTGAAATTAATTTCCTAAGTAACTAAATGCAATGCAAACTAAATTATAAAATGGGGTTGATTTTTAACAATTACCTCTAAAATTACGAGGAATTAAAATAAATACTAAAGACTTGTTTTTGGTATTTTTAAAATTTAAATGAGTAATTTGAAATGAAAACGAGTAAATTAATTAAGAAAACAAACACAAGTAATTAACAATGATAAACACAATCCTCCAGTTCAATAACGCAGGCAATCATCACTAAAAAAAGATATGGGAGTTAAAACAATTGAACCAAGAATTAAAATCGAGCTTTTAACTAACAGCCGAGCCACCTCGAATTGTTACAAAAATATTTTCCAAAAATCCCAATTTACTAACTTCCACCAGACTAGTAAAATAGAACTAAGGGTGCTAACACCAATGCTCGACTTTTGCGCAATAATTAAGAAATAGAATTAATGCCAGCAACAGATAAAATGTTCCAAATAATTCAAGCCACTTTGAATAATTACCAATTTCGCTAAAATCTCAATACAAATTTTTGACCCAAAACAAAGTAATGAAACTAAATCCGAAATCAACACAATATCAATCGCCAAACAATAATTTAGTCACAAAACACAACTCTAAATAATTAAATAGTAAAATCTATGAACTACTAATTAATTAAATGGACAGAATAAAAATGTAGTTTTGACTCCCCTATAAAAACTTCAAGCTCCTGCTTGTCATTGAACCGAATGATCAAGATAAATTAGCCAAGAAAATTCATTGAAGCTGCTGCAGACGTTAAGCTCCGATGATAAGCCATAGAATGTGAGTTGGGTTTCTATGCCTACATTCTCCTCTCTCTTTTCTTTAGCTCCAAAGTAGACCAACGCCTGATCTCCACAATCAGCTCTTCACGCAAATCACTCTCTTCTCTTCCAAAGATGTTGCGCCTAGCCGCTCTCTATTCACGTTATTTATTTATTTATTTTCACTTCTGTCAGCTCCTTTCAACGCCCCTCACACTGCTTTTTTTATTATTATTTTCTTGTTGTCTTCTTCCTTCTTCACGCAGCACATACCATACACCTCACTCTTGATAACTTGATGTGACTAATTATATTTTCATCTCCAACCTTTCATAGCCTAGCCTCTCTTCTTGCGCCACCTGCACATCACCAACGCCTCACTCACAGCTACCACAAGCACACTTCAGCCACGTTTCCAGCCAAGACCTTCAACAACACACACTCTCCTTTTATTTTTAATTCAAAGCCACTCCAAAACAGCACAACAACGTAGCACACTCATGCAACACAACTCACTTACTCACTAGCACACACAGCTCACACAGCCAACAACACCACCTGTTGTTCTTTTCTTTTTCACGCTATCTCCTTCTGTTTTTGCTATTTTTATTTTCTCTCCACCAACCTTTCACACACTAACACACTCACACAGCACACACGACACACCCCCTAGTGTAACGTTACTCCTCTCTTTCACTTACTCACACACTACACAACAGGTCCCTCACACACCTAGCTGCCACCTCTCTTCACTCCACAGCAGTCCAACCTCCACCAACACAGCTATTTGTCGCAGCCTCACTCCAAAGACAACACCACTTCTTCTTATTTTTCCAGCCTTCACACTAGTTACTCACCAAGAAACCACGACACACAACACAACTCACTCACGATTTTTGCCTCTCAAGCCACACACCAATCACTCACACACAGATCACACGCACTTCACACACTACAACGTTTTCTTCTCTTATTTATTTTTGCAACACTACCACAACATCACACCTCACACACTCAACACTCCACTACACATAAATCACTACTTGCACCACTCATAGCACTCACGTAAATCCTATTTGCGCTGTTTTTTTTTAAAAAAAAATTTCCAGTACACACTCAAGTTACACCACCCCTCTCACAACCAAGCTGCCTCTTTCCTTTATACTAACACACTAGCCAACTCTCCAGACCACGTTATATTCTTTTTATTTGCTTTTTACAGCAACAGCAGCCCACGCATCCTTCAGCCCACGCATCCTTCTTCTCCAGCTCACACCTCACATGTCTAGCTTCCCCCACAACGTCTCCACCATGCTGCCTTTTTATTATTTTCCTTTTGTCCACCAGCAGCCCATTCCTAACTCACGCACAACAACTATCATCCAAAGTAAATTTTTCTATCAATTATTCTCTAATTGCCAACAAATGTCCTTGAAATTGTCACTCTCAAAGAATTCCAATAATTGTTAATAAAGTTCTAAGAATTATTACTCTTTTTAGTATCTTGAGACAGTAAAAAATTTGAAAGTGGCCATGTCAGTTATCTTGGTCTACCCAATTAAGTTCCTCAACACCATCAATGATGTTTGTGAAAGTAGAACTGAACTCAAAGGAACCATTTGTTATGCCGCCCCAGGTACGGACTTCCTTTAACAGACTCAATGGTACGTCCAAGGAGAACAAAGTTTTTCAAGTACGGAATAGGAGGAGAAGAATCAAAAGATGGAGATGTGTACAGCTATGACATCTATGTGTTAGAAATGTTTTCAATTAAGACCATCGATTGATGAAATGCTCAAAAATTGAACGCTTCACAGTTTCCTGAAATTGGCATTGCTAGTTGACCAAGTTCTGGACCAATATAATACGAAGAAATTGTAAAGTAACAACCTTAAGCCACTTTTAAACTTTAGGTTAATAAATAGCTTGGGGAGTACACCTCAATAAGATTCTACTATTATTTTGGAGGAAGTCAGTCACACACATAAGGAAATTCAGGAAGCACTAGTAAAAGAAATTGAGAAAATTCATACTAAGGTTGATGACCTGAGTGACTCAGTAGGTGATCTTCATAAAGAAGTAGCTTATCTACGAGTTACTATTGAACAAGACCTCAAGATGATCCGCACTAATATGCAACATAAGTTTTCTGAAATTATGAAACATTTTCGTTAAATCTTTTGATTAATAACAAATAGGGAGAGAAGAGCATAAGAACGAAAGTATATAGGGAGACTAGAGACAAGAAAAGAAAAGAAGATAGAAACGACTACAAGTTTTTATATCATATATGTATTTCATATATGCATGTGCATTTCTTTTGTTGTCTTCTTATCCTTCGTCTGAATAATATTCACTTATTCATTTTTTATCTTTCTAAAATTATGATTATTTTTTATCATCAAAAAGGGGGAGATTGTTAAGTCAAGAAAACTTCACTTTCATTAAATTTGATGAAAATCAAATAATAATAATATTATAAATAAATGAATTGTCTTGATAAGTGTGTTAAGTGTG
>JANJEY010000007.1:29322147-29334445 GCA_024703695.1 Erythroxylum cataractarum
AGTCATTCTAATAACTAATTTTTGGATTTAAAGACTAGTAGAGGTCCTAAAATTCTATAAATACATATTTTCTCATTGGTTCTTGAATTGAAAAGCATTTGGTCTTATCAAGTGTTTAAGCATTCATTATTTCATATTTGAGTAAGTGAGTCGCTTTGATTTTATCAAAGTAATAAAGTGAGATATTTTGAATTGTAAGCTTCTATTAAAGTTTTGTATATTATATTTAGGGGTGTTCTAAGTGACATTGAGGTTCCTCTTCACTATTAAGGAAGATTGTAAAAGGTTTCTCTTTGCTACAAGAAGACTTATAGTGCAATTTCAAGAAGAGTTTTAGGAGTAGATCTAAGTAAATGTTGTTTGTCAAATTACTATAAATCAATTTGCATTTCTCTTTCCTTACCCTTTTTAACTTATGTTTTATTAAATTTATTATTTTATATCATATTTTACATATTTTATAAATTGTGCTTATTAACACACTACGTTAGTAAATATTTTGTTTAAAATTTATCAACACTCAATTCATCCCCCCTCTTAAATGCCTTTAGGGACTAACAGATGGAAAATTGATATTTGCTTATAAGTTGATGTTGTAATCTAAATCAATGTGTGAGATTACATTCCATCAAATGTCTTTTTATAGAAATTGTGCATATTCTCGCCTTGGGAAAATTGAACTCTATACCTAGTTTTAGATTCGTATATGAAAGCATATGCTTTACATTTAGGGTAAGGTTTAAAAGTTGTGGCATGTTTTCTTAGAAATGGATGCATCATGCCCATTTATCATCTTACTTAAGATTTATTTTTACTATGCAAATATTTTCCCTTAACAATTGTGATTTCATCATTGGATTTACTTCTATAGTTATATCTAATATTAAGTCTATTATTTACACTCTTTAACGTACTTTCAATTTTCTCACTTCCCTTTTAATTTAGACAACAAATCTTTGAGAGCATTGACCTCCTTTTTTAATGTCTCTTCTTAATGTTTCTAATGTATGAATGTCCTTAATGTTCATGTTCTTAGATGATTTGATCCTATACAATTCACTCTTCCATCTTTTCTCTTTCATTTATGCATGCATCTAAAGGCTTTTAAACCTATTTGAGTTCGAAGATAGCTTATCACTTTTCATACTCATAATTTATAGAGTTTGTACACTACCAAAAAAAAAGATAATCTGCGACGTCTTATTAATAAAACGTCACAGATTGTCAAGATTTTTTATGACGTTTTAAAAACGTCACAAAAGGTTTAAATTTTTTGCGACGTTTTAAAAAACGTCGCAAATGTGTAATATTTTTTACGACGTTTTATTGTTCAAACGTCACAAAATAGAAGTAGCGAGGTTTTATACAATAAAACGTCGGAAAAGAGGTTTGCCTTTTCTTTAATCAAAACACTTTCTTCTCCACCAAATACTCCATCGTCTCTTTTTGTGTTTTTTTAGCATCTCTCTCTCCCCCCAAATATTCCACCATCACTTTTTTGTGTTTTTCCCGCGCCCCGCCATTTGCTGCTCTGCTCACCATATTTCAATTAGCTAAGTAAGTGTTCGTAGCTTCTTATTATTCTCTGGTTCTTCTTGTTTATCTATCAAGTAGGAGCTGAGATTTAAAAAAAAAAAGAAAAAGAAAGAGATTCGTTGTCTCTCACAGGCTTGACTCGGAAATCACCATCAGCTCCAGTAAAAATGAATTTCAAGGTCAGGTTTCTTGGCGTTTTTCCAATCTGAGGTTTTGTTCAATTTTTGAAATTTCGCGTCTCTCACGATTTGTGTCCTTCTGTTTCCATTTAAGATAACATAGAGATAGATAGAGGTTAGAGAGGGAGACCCGCACAACTATAGTGTAGAAACCCAAAGCAAGATGATTCTCTTGTTTTCTTTCTTACCTCTTTTCGGTTTACGCGCTGACGAATATCTGTTTGTTTTTGTGTGCAATGTGTCTACAGATTCTTTCTCCAAGCAACTACAACACTCCATTCATTACTCAGATGGTGAAATGCTCTTCTTTACACGTTTTGATTTTTTCTTTTGTCTTTGCTGCTCATTAAGAACATCACCGGAACTGACGCTTTCTTACCTTTCCAGCCTTCAAGTCACCTTTTTTTATGATGGGTATCGGGTTTTTGCTTGATAGAAACATTCTAAATTGGAAAGTTGGCGCTTCTAAGGAAATTCATGGCTTAAGGAACTTGTAACTTTACTGCGACAGAGTGAAGTACAGAGAAAAGAAGTACAGAAGGAGCTAAAATTGAGAGAGCAAGTTGTGGCAATTGCTTTGGTGACATCAGCCACAGTAAGATCTCACTTTGTCATACTTTTCTTTTCCTGCATCATTTAGAAGTCGTAAATTTGAGGTAATGTAAACAAAAATCTGGAAGATTAGCAAGCATGCGATGGTGCTTATTTATCTTCCTATTATAGTTCTTATTACTCTGCATGTTTCATCAAGTTAACATGAATTTTGTCTTGGTTTCACTTGGCTTTTATCTGTATATGCATGTGCATATGACTTCCATTCTTTCTGAAATGGAGAATGCTTTAATTTATGGTCTTTTAATGGAAAACTACTTTATTGGATTCTAAAGGATCATTTCTTCAAGTAAGACTATCATTATTCCTTTGGAGGTCCAATCTCCATTGTAGCTTGTTATTTGCATTTTCTACAGCTAGCTAGGAATGTTAGATATCGATTGTATGAATTTTTGTGGTAACTTCGGAAGATCATCAATTAAATTGGTAATCTTAGTGAAAATGAAGTCTTATGTTGTTTCATAATTTGTTATGGATGTTCAATGTCCTTACAAATATTCCTTTTGTCTCTAGCATATCAATTTACATTGACCAACCATGATAATTGTGTCAAATGCTTCATGATGAGGGTTCTTCATTCAAGAATATGACTAATCCAGACAAAGTGGGCTGATACTGTTAAAAAGATGATGTCTAAATAGTTCTTAGGAATCATTCCAAATCCTTTTCATGATTGGCATCTGCTAAAGATGAAATGGATTTTTTGACTTTAGAACAAGTAACTATACACATTAATCAAATTGTTGTTGTGACCAAGTTTTATGATCGATGTTAATTTTAGATTGATATGAAATAAAAAACATTTTATTCTGTTCAACACCAACTAATATTGGGTGATGAGTCAAGTCTGTAGCTCTTTGACATCTTCTTGTCCTTTTTGTTTTCAGATTAACGAATTGGCTCGAAGATACCCAGGATTGATGTCGTTGAGAAGTGTTGATCTTTCCCCAGCAAGTTGGATGTCAGTTGCTTGGTCAGTCTCTCTCTAGTAAAAAAAATGTGTACATAAAGCTGTGGTTGGAAACAGATTATGAGTTTTTATATGTAAATTATTCAAATGAAATGACCACATTAGAGCAAGATTCATTTTCTTAGGCAATTGCGTTCAGGTACCCCATCTATCATATCCCAATGGGAAGAACCATAAAGGACTTGTCTACCTACTTCCTCAGTTACCATACTCTATCATCATCTTTCCAAGGTACCCCATCACACCCAAATTTCCTCTTACTTAATTTTTGTTATGACGAATTACGGCTTAGGTTTTAAAATAATATGTTGAATTGTGCAGATATGGACATGGAAGAAGATGATGATGACAGTCCAAAAGGGAAGCGCAAAACAAGGGGAAGCATATCTCTCCAACCTTTTGGTTTGGCAACTTACAAGATGCAAGGAAACGTGTGGGTCACAGCTAATGGTGGTCGGGACCAAGAAAGGCTGGTTTCGCTTTTGAGTGTGGCAGATTCATGGCTAAAGCAACTAGGGTTCCAGCACCTTGACTTCAATTTCTTCGCCGGAACTATTTATCATATCAATTTTGCCTTGATTAGGGTTACTCTTGAATGAAGAACCACTATTATTAGTATGTTGGTCTACTGATTGTCAAAAGGATTGCTTACCTCTACTGATTGTCAAAAGGAAGGATTATCTGAGAAGCATTTTTTACTTTGATATTAATTAATATATTATGATATGTTTGCAAATTAATAATACAAGTATAAAATTCTTGTGATACATGAATACTTATTAAAATTAATGATATACTAAAAAATTGAAGAATTGTTAAATAAATAAAATAATATTGAATATTTATTAAATAAATAAGATTAAAAAAATTGTATTTTAAAAGTAATTATTAAAATTTAAAAATTATTAAATTAATATGATTTTTGAAAAAAATAAAAAAAATAAAAACGTCGTGAAAAACATTCCGTGACGTTTTTATAAACGTCGCGAAAGACATTCCGTGACGTTTTAAAAAAAACGTTGCGGATTCCTTCACATTCTGTGACGTTTTAAAAACGTCACGGAATGTTAGACAATCTGTGACGTTTTTTAAAAACGTCATGAAATGTGCAAATTTGTAGTGACATTTTTATAAATATCGCGGAATGTCACTGTTTTCTGTGACTTTTTACATAAAACGTCGCAGAAAGCTTTTACCTACACCACATTTTGCGACGTTTTCTGTGACGTTTTTTAAAACGTCGCAGAATATATTCTGCGACCTTTTTTGGACATTCTGTGACGTTTTAAAAACGTCGCAGAATGCTTGTCTTCTTGTAGTGGTTCCGGAAATGGTGCCCAATAATTTTAGTAAATATAGAGATATGTAACATTATTTAGTTTCATAATGTGATCCATAAACATACATATCAGTGGAAGTATTAATTAATGTATGATGTCGTGTATCCTAGTGCCTTACTGATGCACACTTCCATTTTGATGCATGTCGACTAAGAAACTATAACACTGCATTTTGATAATAAGATAGAGGCTCTATACTATAATAATTTTTATTGTAGTAATATTTTGTAAGCTATTGGTGCCCCTAAGACAAGTTTTACACATATCTTTAAAACTTAAGAGAATACAATTAAGAAAGAGGGAAAAGGTTTAGTCAAATATCACTAATCATCTACTTGAAAAGGTTTGAAAAACTATCAAAACTTTTTAATTTCCTTGAAATTTATTTTTAAATATTTTAATCTTATTTAAAATGCATGTGTGAACATAAAGGCATATTAGTAATGAGCCCATATTTTTTCTGTTGCTATACAATATTCATCTAGCCTATTGAACTCCTTTTGGGTTTAATTATCTTATGTATTGTTAAACAATATGGATGCAAATAAAATATAAGTAGCTTTTATTACTTTTCCACTAGTATATACTTAACATAGGAAGAGTGTCAAGTTATTGTTAGTGGATTTAAAAATGCTACTTATTATTGTTTTGACAATTTAGCAAAAGTTGAAGGAAACATTCTTAATTTTGCCAAAAGAAGGCATTTTGTTGAAAAGTAAAATGAGATTTCTTTTCTTACTATAGAATACACAATATGTTATCGTGACTCTCAGTAAGTTTTCAAATTTTCTATATTGGTTACCCCTATTATAATGATAAGATGAAGTTACAACTATCAAATACTAAGCCTAAAATTAATTATATTTTTATCAATGCAATAATAAAAATGTGAGTGTTCCCCTTATTATTTTATCAATACATCAATAAAAATGTGATTATTTCAATTATAGTTTTTACGATCTTGATGTTATGCAACTGATTAATGACCATTACTCCTAATAGCAGTCTTCCCAGATGGCAACGTAGTGAGTTCCTAAGTATGATTCTTCTCCAACGCCTCCAACTCGGAATCCATAGCCTGAACCCATCTATCATCTTGACACGCCTCTTGGAAATTTCTAGGTTCCTTCCCAACATCTATATGACAGAGAAAACCCGCCATATCTGCAGATAACCTAGCAGAAGCGGAATAGGGGAAAGTGCTGGGCAGATGAGGCGAAGTACGTGGGTCGGCACCCAGAGTGTGATTCACCACATAATCGGACAACCACGATGGTTCCCTCCTTACTCGACTACTTCGACGGTCGGCAGAAAGAGGAGAAGAACGGCGCACCTCAGCGGGAATCACATCCGGCACTGGGTGTGGCATATGAAGCTCGATGGACAACGGAGAGACTGGACGCTCCACAGCTGGATGCACAGCCGGGCGTGCCACACGAGGTTCTTCAATATCTGCGTCCCTACGTGTCCTTCGAGGCTCCTCAAGATCTGTATTTAGCTGATCCCCATCATTTTGAGTAACACGTGGACGATGGACATCTACTTCCTCAGTCAAAACAGGAAGAGTAGGAATAGGCGTGTCCGTATCATCAAAAAAATGATGCCCTGCACAAGGAAATAAAGTTTCATGAAAAGAAACGTCCCTAGAGACGAATACTTTCCCTGTGTCAACGTCATAAACCTTATAACCCTTGACTCCAGCAACATAACCCAGAAAAAGGCGTTTAGAAGCTTTTACAGCAAACTTATCCTTCTTCGGCTTAGTATCCGTGGAATAGCACAAACAACCAAACACCCTCAAATTACCAAGATCAGGAGATTTTTCAAACAGAACTTCATAAGGAGTCTTCCATTCCAAAGTAGCAGTGGGCAGATTATTGATTAAGTATGTAGCATGAAGAATAGCTTCTCCCCAAAACTTATTCGACATGTGAGCTTGATGCAACAAAGCTCGGGCTACTTGAATAATATGTCTATGTTTCCTCTCAACTCTACCATTCTGCTGAGGAGTATAAACACAAGATCGCTGATGTTGGATACCATGATCAGTAAACACTTGCTGACAATTATATCCAATAAACTCACCCCCATTATCTGTTCGAACGATCTTAACCAGGTAACCATACTGTGTTTGTACCAGTAAGAAAAATTTGCGCAAAATAGAACCAACCTAATACTTATGCTGCATAAGAAAAGTCCAAGTAATGCGACTGCAATCTTCTACTAAGGTAAGGAAATAAAAAGCACCAGTCAAAGATGGTCTCTTATACGGACCCCAAACATCAACATGAAGTAATTCAAAAAATTTATCACTATGACTTTCACTAATTGGAAATGGTAATCGAGACTATTTAGCCCTTGCACAGACATCACAAACAATATCTGTATTACTCAACCTTTTATTAATAAAAGGAAACTTCTGTACAATATCAAAAGAGGGATGTCCTAATCGTTGATGCCATAATTCTGTAGAGTCAACACCATTAACTCTGTTTACATATTTCACATCTTTATTCAAACAACAATCAACAACATCAATTGTATTTCGTCTTAAAGAAGCAGAAGCAGTAGTCAACAATTCACTATGAAAAGATTCTGTCGTAAGGTAATATAGATGACCAACAGCTTTCCCCACAGCCAAGACACTCTTAAAATTCTGGTCCTGTAAAACACAGAAGGAGGGATAGAATGTAAAGACTCCATCACCATGTTGTAACATCCGGTTCACAGATAACAAATTATACTTGAAACTCGGAACATAAAAAACATGTGTCAATACAATATCCTTGCTAAGTCTTATTTCTTCCATCATGCTAACTTTCTTGATCGTACCATCTGGTAAGCTAACTGTTGAAGCCCTTTTTGCCGGAACTAGCTTATTAAACAGGCTAGCATTACCTGAAATATGTATACTGGCCCCAGTATCCACTATCCAACAGAAGTTCTTTATGTCTTGATTACCTAATTTCTTTTCAAGGGCAGAAATATTACCTGCAAATTCTGCTCCAAAGTTTACTTTCTCCATGGTAGGCAACTTTTGTTGATCTTTCATCAACTTTGATAACTCCTGTTGAATGATTTCCCTCATGTTTAAACCTCCAGTATCATCGTCACTGACCTCCAAAGGTGTCTCAGCCAAGTTAACTTTTCCTACTTTACCACTAACTCTCTTATGTTGAGTGAGATTTTTAAGATCAATATACCAATCAGGATAACCATGTAACTTAAAACATGTATCCTTAGTGTGTCCATCTATTTTACAAAACGAACATTTTTTATCCTCTTTACCAACTTTCCAATACTTTTTCTTTCCATTCCTTTTTCCTGAATTGTAAGTTTTTACTGTCCCTGAGCCAACCATAAGGGCATTCCCTTCTGTTACCTCCCCAAAAGAATCAGAAACCTGTTTATGCCTTTCCACATTCATCAGCATTGAATATACCTTGCCAATATTAGGATAAGAATCCATCATAAGGATATGATTCTTGACATTGCTATATGAATCATTCAGTCCCATTAAAAACTGAATAATTTTTGCATTATCATTGAGCTTCATAATCTTGCCAGAAACATCACAAGTACAACATCCACAAATACATTGTGGAACAGGTATGATACACTACAGTTCATCCCACAGTTTGCATAGTTTGGTGTAATACATGGAAAGACTAGAGTTACCTTGTGAAATACTACCAATTTCCCTTCGGATTTGATATTCTTGAGGTCCAGTAGAATCACCTAACCGATTTGCAAGTTTGTCCCATAGATCTTTTGCAGAAGACACATAAAGAAATGCATCGTGCAAATCCTTGGTTAATAAATTCAAGATCCAAGACTCCACCATTGCATTTCCACTCATAATTTCCTCGTAATCTTCCGCATCCTCAGCTGGAATTTGTATCTTTCCAGTTATATACCCGATTTTGTGCTTAGCGGCAAGAGCTTTCTTCATAGATGTACTCCATGTTCTGTAGTTGAAACCATTCAAAGGAGTAGTGACGAGGCATGCACCTGGATTTTTCTCAAAATTGTGTATGCCATTTTTCTCAAAATTCGTGAACTTACAAGTTTAGAGTGAGCTACATGGCCAATCACACTATTGTGTGGCTTACTTACACAGTTGTGTAGGTTGTAGAAGTAGATGAAATGTTGTCCTAGACCTCCTACACACCTGATATCCTCTGTCCCCAATTACCTAAGCCCTTCTGCACCCCATGCATCCAAGTCATCAATTTAAGTTAAATGGATGGCTTGGATGCATCGGGTACAAAGGGGCTTGGGTAATTGGGGACAAAGGAATAGGTCCCGCTCCTACATGTTTCCAGTGACTTACACGGTACCTTAGACAACTGTATAAGTTGTAATAACTTTATTTCTTTCATTTTTTTGTCTCATTTTCACCCTAACTCATCTCTTTTGATTCCATGAAGGAAAAATAAGATTGAACATCAATAGGATAACACCAAGAATATTTTTTTAGTTCATTTTGGTTCTTTTCTCTCTAACTTGTACATAAAATAAAATATGAACCACAATAAATAGCTTAAGCATAATATAACAATAATTACTAAGTGTTGGGAAGTAAATATATAGTCAATCAAGTACTTATCATAACTATTATCCAAACTCATCAAATACTAATCTCCAATTTATCAATTATTCCACAGATCTACTAGGTTTGGTCATTGGGCTAATCAAAATTATATTTCATTAGCCTAAATAGGCCTAACCTATAACCCACCTTTATTTCACCCAACGCTCTAAAATATCCATATAGCCTTATTACATAAATATCCCTCCTAACTACCAAATTCATTACAAATAATTTTATATTATTGCAAGATTTTGATTTAAGCATTATGAATCCTACAATGCATCTACCTTTTCAAATAATCTTCAAACTTTTTTTCCATCACAAACCTTAATAACAAACCTACCAATACCTATCTTACCACAAATAACATGGTTGAATGGCTACCAAACATAGATGTGATGTCCCACATGACATATGACTCGTAATTGGCTGAATTTATGGTACCATATGAAGGACATCGTTAAGTGTTCATTGGTAAGAGTATCACTCTACTCATTACATCTTCTGATATACTAACTCTCCCACACAATCTAAATATCTTTTTCTTTATGATATCTTAATTATCCCACAACTCACTAATAATCTTTTATTTGCTGCCAAATTTGTCAAAGATAATTCTTATTCCATTGAATTTGGCCTTTTTAGTTATACTGTAAAGGATCTAGGAACCAAGTCTACCAAGATATTGCTTGTCTCATCCACAGTAATTTACACTTTAAGCATATCCCTCGAGTTTTTAGTAATCCCATTGCTCTCATAGCTCGTCATGTTTCCTCTAACATTTGGTATCATCATCTTGGATACCGTTTCCATAACGTTGTTTCTCATTTATCTAGCGTTTTATCTATTAGGCCTTATGTAACAAAATAATATAGTTCATGCTCTTAAAGTAAAAGTACTCAATTGCCATTTCCTATATCATCTTGTGTGTTTAAGAAGCCTTTACAAATTAATACATTATGACATTTGAATCTATTTACAATTTTTCTCTCTGGGTAACAATATTTCATTGTCTTTATTGACAATTTTATTCGTTTCATATAGATCTACCTTTTGACTCATAAATCACAAGCCATTCACCACTTTCAACACTTCAAAACTCACACTAAAGACATGTTTTCCAATACCATTAAGACCTTTAAATATGATGGGAGTTAATGAACTCATTTAAGGCTTTTTCGTTTAATGCCTCAACACTCATTTTATACCGTGTCTCTTGTCCTCACACTCCCCAATAAAATAGACTTGTTAAATGCAAAATTTAGAACATTATAAAAACTAGTCTCACTCTTCTTATTCATGTCTCTCTTATAAAAAAAAATTAATTCGAAGCCTTTTTCAATGATGTTTATATCATAAACCTTCTTTCTACACCTATTATCATTCATCAATCCATATATGAAACCCATTTTTTGATCAAAACTTATCTCATATTCATACTTTTGATGTGGATTCCTTTTTCTTCTGTCCATATAATCTGAAAAACTTACTCCCAAGTCTATACCATGTATTTTTCTCATATATCTATGCCAATATATTAGTTATTGTTACCTTGATGCTAAAATAATAAAATTTATGTATTTTTTTGACATGTTCACTTTATTAATATAGATTTTTTTATGTTCAAACACCCATTATTTTTACCACTAATTCTTACCCTCTGCTTTTACCATCTTCTCCTTCACCTCCACAACTTACACTTGTCTTAACCCCACAATCACCTATAGCTCAACAAATTACATATACCTTGAACCACTGTCACTTCCACTAGCCTTATCACATCAACATCTAATAGTCACTTAAACTTGAGAAAAAACTCATATTCTTCATAACTTATATGATGATGTCATTTATCGCACCTCCACTTAAGAATCTAATTCCACTTCTTTCATTAAAACTGAAAAATTCACCCACTAGTCAAGTTATGCAAGATGAGTTCAAAGCTCTGCATTATAACTAAACCTATACCCTTGTTCCTACTCTACCAAATATCAATATTGTCAATTGTAAATGGGTCTTTCGCATCAATTTAAACTCAGTGGCTCTCTAAACCACTATAAAGTTCATCTAGTTGCAAAGGGATATCACCAATCTCCTGGCATTGACTATGCTGATACTTTCAATCCTATTATCAAGTTAACTATTATTTGTATTATCCTCACAATAGCTCTCAATAAAAACTAACTCATTAGCCAACTTCATGTAAATAATTTCTTTTTTGTGATACTTTTAAAAAAATTTCTACATGATTTAACAACTTCATTTTGTTGATCTAAATCATTCTCACCATGTCTATCGTCTTTATAAAGCCCATTATGGTCTCAAATAGGCTCTTTGTACTTGGTTTCATCAATTGAGTCAAAATTTCTTGAATTAACTTCACTTCCTCAAAATTTGACACCTCCCTTTTCATCCATTTTATCCTTATTGACATAACATCTCTCTTAATTTATATGTATGATATCTTAATTGCAAGTTCTTCATAATCCTTTAGCTCTTCTCTCATTCATATCCTTAACTTACTTCCTTAGTATTGAAGCCACATCTAAACCAAATGGACTTCTCCTTACATAAATAAAATACACTCAAGATGTAATATCTCGTCTCTTGAATTGTTGAAGGATTAAAGTGTTAGATTATTGAGTCTTATGAGTTGCATCATATAGAATGAATTTGGTACATTTATGACATGATTTTATGATTGTGTTCATATGTATAATATTAGCATACACACAAGAATTGTAAGTTAGACAAATTGCACTCAATTGACATATTATAGGGTATGAAACTAAAATGAATGTGACATGAATGTGCATTTCCAATGTCTTGTACTTTGGTTTACCAATGAAAAAAATTAATGGATTATAATTAGTAAAGCCTATAAAATGAATGACATTTGACGTGGAAAATTAAGTGACAAATGGCTTAGAGGTTGAGTGACAAATGACAATACATTTAAGTGACAATTGGCAGCCAAATAGAAGGACGTGTGTACCATTTAATGAGAAGACATGTAGCTTGCTTCCTTATAGGACAAGTGTCCTTAAAGAAGGAGACACTTATCTTA
>JANJEY010000007.1:29380102-29393615 GCA_024703695.1 Erythroxylum cataractarum
CTTAAAAGCCTTGCCCATTTTTCCCTTATATAAATCTACTCTTCCATAAACATTTATTCCATACTAAACTCAAATAACTCTTAATTTTCCTCTAACACTTCCAATAAATTCAAACTATGCAACAAATAACACAATCAAATTAATTCATACTTAATAACATCAAGAAAAACAAATTTGGGGCCCAACAAGCTCTGAGCTGATAAACCTTAACAAGAACAAGTTATCATCGCCTAGATGCACCTCCTTTAATCCCATATTCTTCCACTAGAGCTTAGGCGAGGCATTGATGGTAGGAAAGGAGGATATATTTTTGCCCAAAAAAACACTAATAAGAATGTTCCTCCTTTTGTTGCTCCTTACTTAAGAATGTTTACTTCTGGAACAACCATGGCCTTACCCTTCGTAGAAGTTACCAGAGGACAATAGCTCATCTTGTGTGAGGAGGAACTATTCCCAAGAACCTATTTTCAATTCTTTTTAACAAAAGCATGATCCTTTGAAGAAGTTGAATTTCCAGGCTACTTATGAGCCTATACATTAGTTCAAATGGGTGGTCCACAAAAGATGATGGGATTAGTTCTATCAGGAAGTACACCTAAAGTAGGAAAATTTTTTGCCTCTAGGATCAAGGGGTTTAACATTAAGGCATAGCAAGTCAAGGAGTGAGTAGAAAGTAAACCAACCTAAAGAGAAAGAAGGGTGAGAGGAAAAAGATGAGCTAGAAGGAACTTCAAGAGATGGCTAGAAGAGGAAGGAAGAAACACAAAAGCAATTAGGTTGAAAAGTTTAAATGTAGAAAAAAATAAGGAAAGGAAAAGGATGAAAACTATATAAAAAAACTAAAAGTCTAAATAAGGATGCAATGAAGAAGGGAAAAGTGGAAGAAGCAAAACGAGACTGACGAGCTAAGGTTACAAAAAGAGACAACAAAGAACTCATGGGAAGGCTAATAAGAAGAGCTAAAGACTAACTATGAAGGAGGAAGTAAACAAGCTAACATGGTTATGCATGACATGCTAAAATTTAGAGAGAAGCTGGGACTAGGGGTGAGCATTCGAGTAATTTGGGCCTAATTTTCATTATTCGAGCCCGGCCTGAATTACTAGAAATTTTTTTTTTCTTACCCGACCCGAACCCGAAATTTCATTATCCGAACTGAATTACCCGAATTTTTGTTCGGGTAAAGCTCGAATTACCTGAAATTTTGTTTGGTTATCTTTCAAAAATTACACAAAATAACTAAATACTTGAATTACATTTTCATATTTCAACAAATAGTTGAATTCACTAATAATATAACCAAATATTTCAATTAACTAGCCTAATTAATCTGTTAATTCTACAAGAAAAATAATAAAATGTATTTTTATAATTTTTTAAAACCTAATTCGGGTAATCGGACCGGCTCGAATTTTTTTGGAGTTACCCGTCCCGACCCGAAAATAATTCTAGTAATACCCGTCCAGGCCCGAATTACCCGAAATTTAATATTTTCTTACCCGAATTAATTAGGGTCCGATCGAATAATCGAACCGGCCTGAATAATGATTACCCCTAATTATTGTGATCTATATATTTAGACGGAATAAAATAAAATTTTAAAAACATAATAGAATAAAAATTAAAAACAAAGAAGTGTTTGATTATGATGGATAAAATAGATAAAATTATGCTTGTTTTGATAATAGAAATATGTTTAATTGCAGTTGATAGAACATAAAAAATAATGTCAATGACTAAAATACTTCTACAGTATGATATGGTTGAAAATATTTAATTCATTGATTATTTTAAAGGGAATGATTTGTATTAATAATTTAATTATATCTATAAATAAAATTTTTAAAAAATGAGTAACATAAAAGTGTTAGGAGTTAATCTTACGGAGACATTAATATTAGGCCTTGTTTACCCATTTTTACTTAAATTTAATTAATTTAAAAAATTATTTAAACAGATACTAAATAGTTTATTTTATAATGTTTAGGTATCAATTGAATGATTATTTATTTTATAAAATTATTTATTTTATAAAATTATAAAATATTTATTTTATAATGTTAAATACGAAGAATAAAATTTACTTTAATTGTTAGAAGCTCATTTGAAATTTATGAAAAATAAAAAATACAAGAAACTAATAAATTTATAATTTAAAATATAATATCTTTTAACACTAATTTATTGTTTTTGTTAACTCCTTAATATTTTAAAATAAATAAATGAATTATCATTCAAATATAAATTATATCTTAAATAATCAAAATTTAAGAACTTTTTAAAGATTTTTTAAACCATTTCTCGCATCACAAAATCATTCTTCTGGAAATTGAAAGCAAATTTGTGTTAAAAGCTTTTAAAGTGGTTAACAATTACAAATAGTAATATCGCAACTAAAAATCAAGGATATACTACTTAATCTTAGTACCAAAACCTATTTGAAGTAAACTAACAAGAACTGATCACAAAAAAGAAGAAAAAATACACAATGATCCCTAAGTTGCACTTCAATCCAAAAAAATCAGGAATTAAACAATTAACTCAACGACAAATAAACTGCTAGAGTTCATTAGCTTAGAACTTTTGGCAAATCCCATTTAGTCTTTACTAATAAAGCAAACACACACAAGAGGCCGGTGAATTGTGTTTGACTTAAAAAAACTTATAAGTTACTGTTCGTTCAAAAGGAAATGGCATGAGCCTGTCTATAATTAAAACAAAAGGAGTATATAGTGTGATAGGATCCTATATAAATAGAAGTTACTATTAGTTTAAAAAGAAATGACATGAGCCTGACTATAATTAAAACAAAAGGAGCCTGTAGTGTGATAAGATCCTATATAAACACAAGTTACTATTAGTTCAAAAGGAAATGACATGATCCTATCTACAATTAAAACAAAAGAAGCCTGTAGTGTTGTTGGATACCCTGCCCCTGAGGGTCACGAGCCTGATGGCCGAAGGGACATCTGGATGTGTGTCCTGCAAAGGTGGCGTGCCCCCACCAGGAAGACTTACTTTTACTTTTTCCTAACAGACGTTAACCTTATTCATTTTACACAGCCTTGGGATAAAATAGCCTAACTGATAATTGGGATATCGGGTGGAGATTCCCTTAGGACGATTTCAAAGAAGGCTTAGAGACCAACAACTTTGAAGAAGATCCTGAGGTCGGATTCTACCTTCTAAAGGGGGGTCATAAATGGAACAGAAGATAGGGGAAGGCGAATGATAGTAGAAGAAAAAAACAAAAGAAGCGAAAGACCGACGGCGCAAAAAGGCAAAAGCAAAAACACAGAAAAAAAGAAAAGGTAGAAAAAGTAAAAAGATAGAATCAAAAACACAAAAGAAGCGAAAAGGCAGAAGAAACGCAGAAACAAAAACACAAAGTAAATGAAAAGCCAAAAGAAGCGAAAAGGCAGAAGAAGCAAAAAGACAGAAGAAACGAAAAGGCAAAAGAAACGAAAAGGTATAAACAAAAACACAGAAGAAATGAAAAAGCAGAAGAAGCGAAAAGACAAGCAAAAACACTATAAAAACGAAAAGGCAAAAGAAAAAACACAAAAAAGAAAACACAGAAAAATGAAAAGGCAGAAGAAGCAAAAAAACAGAAGCAAAAAAAAGAAGAAACGAAAAGGCAGAAGAAATAAAAACACAGACGATAGCCTAAACATAGACGATACAAAACACATAAGGAGATGACATCATCACAAAGAAAACCCAGAAGGAGGTGACGTCATCACAGAAGAAGCAAACACAGACGATAACTAAAACACAAACGATACAAAACACAGAAGGAGATGATGTCATCACAAAGAAAACCCAGAAGGAGATGACGTCATCACAAAAAAACCCAGAAGGAGATGACATCATCATAGAAGGAACAAACACAGACGATAGCCAAAACACAGACGATACAAAACACAGAAGGAGATGACGTCATCACAGACAATAGACAAAACATAGAAGGAGATGACGTCATTACAAAAAAAACTCAGAAGAAGATGACGTCATCATAATAGAAGCAAAAAGACAGAAGATGCATATCCTCTCTTGTACATCTTCCCTTAAAAAGACTCTAACTTTCAGCTCAGGGAATTTTGTGCTAACTACTGTTGGAAGATGACAGAAAGGTTTACGACCTGCCATAAGACACCTTTGCCTGGATCAGCTTAGGTTAACCTAGATTTTTCCCGAAGTCAGAAAACAAAGTTTCCTTTATGAAACAAAATTTTTTTCAATATACGAACTTGAGAGGTTCATGAATAAATATGCAAGCATCTTCCATTTACATAAAAAGATAAAAGATTTTATAAAGCTTTAGCGGGCATTTCAAGCCACAAATACATTAATACATCAAATCCCAAAATACAAAAAGATACATAATCCATGATTTGCTCAAAATACAACTAAAGCCTTGCTTTACATAACTTGCTTCAAACACGAAATATTTACACTATGAGTGTTGCCTTGCCTCTTGACCTACACGAAATCCTGCTCATCACCTGAATGTGTGGGAGGAGATTGGGGGTGAGCGTAAAGCCCGTGGTTAACAATATTATAATCGATAACAAGCAAAAATCATTAAAATAATCATTTTCATTGGAAAAAACTCACGATAATGCATAACAGGGTTACATCATTACTGTCAACATATCATGAACACGTAAGACACATCAAATTGGTTCGGGTGGATCCAAAACAGAACATACTACGTATTTCTGTAATAACGGTCTTGCATAGCCGTGAACTTACGGGAGTTCATGAAGGAATTCCATGCCACTAGCGAGCAGGCGGGAGAAGCCTTTAGACAAATACAGTTGACATACTTAGGGGATCACCACGAACCCACATAATATGTAATTTCATGTATTATAAACTTATTGCCCAAAATGGCACTAGATCAGAAACTTGCTTTTTCATGGCATGATATCTTTTCAAAATCATTTCATTTTTCATTTACAAAGTTTATGCACAAAATATGCAACACTTTCTCAAAGCATTTAAAAAACACTTAAATGCACATTTGAAAGTAGTTGAAAACATTTATATCACTT
The DNA here is from genome assembly GCA_024703695.1 of Erythroxylum cataractarum. NCBI lineage: Eukaryota > Viridiplantae > Streptophyta > Magnoliopsida > Malpighiales > Erythroxylaceae > Erythroxylum > Erythroxylum cataractarum. The sequence continues at coordinate 29,385,160 of JANJEY010000007.1, forward strand.
TTCTTGAAAGAAGATATTTATGGCTTATTAGTCAACTATAAAAATTTAATCCACCTTGAATTTCTTATTGATAATTTGCTCAAATGAGCCTCTCTTCTTACTCCTCTTGTCCTTCTTGATTCCCCTTTTAACATGAATAAAATCCTTAAATCAAAAGAGATTTTCAGATGAGAAACCAAAGAAACTAACGTATAAATTGATCTTAGAGCTCTTAAACCCATGCATTTTCTAATCTCTTGAAACCAAAACCCCTTCCAAAAATCCAAAGCCTTAAAATGCTCTTACCTCAAATCTTCTTCAAATGAAGAAATGTTTGGTTCAAAAGAAGGCTCTTATCTTTCTCTATATTTTCTCCTTCTCGATCACTCTCAAAATCCCCTTGAAGGTTGAGAAAAATCAAGACCTAGCTCGAAACTCTTTTTTCCCTTTAAACCTACGACACTCTCTCTACTTTCTTTCTTACTTTTATGCTTTCTCCATTTTGATTTTTTCCTCACCACGTTTTTTGCTTTTAAAAATGCAAACCAATAAATTCCTCTTCCCATTTTCCCCCTCCTTTAAAACCTTAAAGCCTTACCACTTAAGTGATCTCCCCAAAATACCCCTTATGCAACTTACCACTTTAACTTTAATCCAAATCACCTATGTAACATAATCTTATTAACATAAACAGACTACTTAATTTCAACGTACACTAATCTAGCAAGATCTCAAAATTTATCCAATCATGCTTATTTATCAAGAAAAAAATTTGGGGGCCAACAGTGTGATAGGATCCTATATAAACATAATTAGCCTGTTAAATGATATAAGAAAACTTGTTAAATGATAGGAGCCTCCTAAATGAATAGTTCTGTTAAAAATAATTTAAAACAAAAGGCGTCTGTTAAAATTGAAAAGAACCTTTTGCAAGTTGAAAATAGAAGGAGCCTGTTATAAAGTGAAGAAGTCTCTTGCTGAAATAAATACACACACAATATAATGCGAAAATTTAAAATTTAAGAGAAGAAAGAGAAGGACGTAGTCAGTTTATACTGGTTTGTTTTACAACTTAAGCCTACATCCAGTCCTCAGGTATCTAACTTGAGTGTTTTACTATAAAAACTAAGTAGTAATTTAACAAGCCTCTTCAAGCTCACGAGTACATATTTTTCAAGGTTATCCAACCTTCCACACTCAAAGTATGTAATAAGCTTCTAAAACCTCAGAGAAGAATAAAATGTAAAATAAAAAATAAGTTCTCAAATAACAATTTCTCTCTTGATAGAGTGATTTCACTTTCTAAGACACAATAAGAATGATATTATTCTCGAGAATATAGATGTTGCTCAAGTGTTTCAAAAATCTATGTATGTTCGTTACTTCACAAGTATTGTTGCTCTTCTTTAAATAATCAATTTCTTAATTAGCCATTGCTTCATCTTAATTTTGAGATGACTTTAGATTTTCAATATTATCTCTGCTGGAACAAAATTTTTTGGGGCTAATTGTTCAAAATGGTAAGATCCTCCTAAATGTTAATAAGGAAAGTTTACTATAAGGTTTCTGTAAGAAAGGATCATTATCTATACAAGGAAATAAATTCAATTTGAATTTTGAAATAATATACAGTTATCATCAAAATCGTTAACTATAAATCTTGAGCTAACATTCATCACATTGTTTGCCTTTTATAGACCTCACAACTAATTATAATTTCCATAATTTATCTTAAAGCCTTGCAAACAGATGATGAGTTATTTATTAGAACACTTTGAAAAACTTAAAGATTTCTCTCTTTCCATACTACATATATGGTGTTTAAAGTAAGTCTAAATATGTAGACATTTCCTTTGACATAAAGATTTAACTACTTTCCCACTCTAAGATCCTAGACTAATTTGTCTCAAAACAAAGAGTATTGCATTTGGTTCATATTTTCTCTACAAAGCTGAAGTAAATTGACGTTCATATAAAAGAGATGAGAGTTCGTCTCATGTTCTAGATTACATAGGAAATTATGGTCAGTCCCCTTTAACCTTATCCTTAGTATTTACTTAATTACTTGTTGCTAGCTATAAGATGAATAAGACTTTATGTAGGTATAATCATTTGATTCTCTAAAAGTGTTTCCTAATCATATTCATGTAAGACTTGTATTTAAACTTACTAGATTTGTGCCTTTATGTAAACTTACTAGATTAAACCAAGGAAAAATCCAATTGATGTTTTGATGATAAAAAAATATACTTATCACTAATGAGTTAATTATTTGATGAAAGAAATAAGAACAAAATGAAGTAAAAAACTAAAGAAGATAGTTTATGGTGTTAATAAAGAGAAGTTGAAGTTTACAACTGTCAAAATAAAGATCAAACAAAGAAAAAAAGAAGATCAAAACTTATCAATAGCACTCTTTAGTTTTTAATGTTAATTGTAATCTCATTTAGTCACTTTAGTTTTCTAAAAGGCTTATCATGTACAAACATTTCATTCATTTTATTGCATGAGTCTTTTCATTCATCTAAAGAGATCAAAGCTTTTCGTTTTAATATAAAAGCCTTTTAATCTTTCAAATAAACTTTAGGTAATATTTTAGAGAATGCTTAAATCATTATTACTCTGGACAAATTGGATTTGAACATTTAAAGTTGTTAAAATTATGTTTTTAGGTAGATTGGTTGGCCTATATGGGTTAGTGGCCAACCAATTTAGGTTAAAGTTGTTAATTTTAATTTACTAATATTTTATTATAATATTATTTAATGTACTAGTCCATCAATCTCTCAATGACTAGTGAATATGTACATTTAATACACAATGTTCAATCAGTATGCAATACTAGTGGATCAATAATTTGTAAATAGTCATTATAATGACTAGTTCTTAGCTTTAACGACTAGTTCTTAGCTTTAACAACTAGTAGGAGTCCTAAAATACTATAAATAGTTTTTTTAGCATCAAGAAGCATTTAAGTGTATTTTTTACATACATTTCTAACTATTTTTCAATCATTTAAGCATCATTATTTCATATCTATGTAAGTGAGTCTATTTGGAGTTACAAGTGACAAAGTGAGGTATTTTAAGCTTTAAAATTTTTTCAGGGCATTATTTGATTATACTTGAGGGAGATCCAACTAGAATGAAGTTTCTCTTTGCTTTAAAAGAAGATTATAAAAGGTTTCTCTTTTCTGAGAAAGATTGTAAAAAAGTTAATTTTTTGCCTTAATAGAAGAATTATAGTGGAGTTTTATGAAGAGTCTTATAAGTGAATGTAAGCAAGGGTTGTTTATCAAACTACTATAAATTAGTTTATATTTTCTCTTTCCTATCTTTTTTAAATTATTGTTAAATTTTGTTATTAATTTATATTAAGCAATTTCTTTATCCTAATTTATATTTATTTTTGTTAAATTGAGGACAATCGGTTTGAAAAATTGTTGAATTTTATAAGCACCTAATTTACCCCCCTCTTGAGTGCTATTATAGACTAACACTAACTATCACTACAAAAAGTTAATACAATCTGTGACGTTTTATTGATAAAACGTCACAAATTGTAAAGATTTTTTGTGACGTTTAAAAAACGTCACAAAATGTTCAGATTTTTTAAGACGTTTTTATATAACGTCACAAATTTGTAACATTTTTTGCGACGTTTTTTATTAAAACGTCACAAAATGCAAACCATGACGTTTTGTAAAATAAAACGTCGCAGTTGATTTGTTTACTTAATATTTAAAATTTCACTCTCGCGCTTTTTTCTCTGGTTTCTTCTTTCTCTGCTTTATGTTGTCCACGAATCAATTCATTATGTTCTTTTATTATTCTCTATCGTCTTAGCCCTAGCCTCCCGCTCATAACTCACCACTTCTCCATTTTGCTTTCATTGCTCGCCGGTGACTTTTCACCCATTTCCGTCAGATTTTGAGCAATTTTTGTTAGATTTGAGCAATTTTGGACTGATTTTCTTTGCCCATAAACAAAAACCCCCTAGTGAAGGTGAAATAAACGCCACCTTCTTCATCTTAGCCACTGAGACGTCCAAGCATTCCTCGAATCCACAGACTAGCTCTTTAAGGGGGTTGAAAGCCTTAAAGGCGACCTTCTCACGTGCTCAGCGTGTCCTACTGTGAAAGGAAACATCTTTGCACATGCCGTCCGGTAAAACCATTCGACAAGATCTTGTTAGCTCTTTGGTTCTTTTTATCATATTCCCGTCCATTTAGTTTCTGGTGTAGAGCTAGTGTAGAAATATTGGTTACATGTTTTGGCTTTTATTTTTGTTCTGTCTTTTTTTTTTCAATCTCAAGTTTGCTAAGATCTATTTTCGGTTTAGATTTCTTTCTTCTTATTGCTGTTTATTTTGTTCGGTTGGTGTAGATCAGTTTAGACTCTATAAAGAGAAGTTTTAGGATCGTTTTGTTCTGTGATTGCTTACTTTCTAGTGATATTCTGTTCAATTCAATATGCTTTGAGTTTTTATTGTTTATGGCTGCAATTTCATGTTTTTCCTTCTGCTTATTACATTCAAAAACTTTTCTCTGCAGTATTTAATTATAATCAGTGTTGGGAATAAGGAAAGGATTAGGGAGGTTTATGAGTGTGCAATTTCAAATGTGCCACCTACTGACGAGAAGAGATATTGGCAGAGATATATTTACATGTGGTAAGTTTTGAGTCCTTGGTGGATTAAGTGGATAAGTTTGTAGTATTTCATGCTTAGTTGTGTCTTGAAAATTATTTTTTCTTTATATGTGAATAGGATCAATTATGCATTGTGTGAAGAACTTGATGCTGGTGATTTGGAGAGAACACGGGATGTATATAGGTATTTTTCATCCTGCAGTCCCTGCTGTATTTTTTGCTATAACGATAAAGATGTTTTGTCTATGCACCTCACTTTGACTTTTATTCGTGCCAAAGTACCTGGTAGCTTTGTCTGATAACAGATTAACTTAGCTACATCTTGTTGGTTGAAACATTCTATACAATAGTTGTTGGTAGTTACATGCCAATTAATGTTTTCCAGCATCTGGTCCATTGTCTAGATGATTGTTCTGTTTTATATTACTTTGCTGGACGATTTGGTAGGATAATAGCTTTGTCTGGATCAAATAGATAATTGAAAAACTTAGAAGATGTATGGCATTACTGAGGTGGATATGTCAGTTGGAACTCTAGCATTGAAAAATAGTTGTCTCCTACTTTGTCATTTTGTCTTTATTGGAAGCTTGACTATAGAAAAGTTATTTGTCTATTGTGTGCCTTAATGAATCACGTACTTTGCTCAGTGAAGGTTCAGGAAATTGATTATGTATTTACATCTAAATTTTGTGTGTACTTAGTTGACGTGGTTAGGAATGCAATGTAATTTTGGTTATATGGGGTTTGGTTTGGAACTTTACCACCCCTTCTAAATTATAGACATACATTTAGAATACCTACCATGTAATTGTATCCTTCTACTGTATCTGTTGAGCTTGTAAGGAGGTTACTGAGAAATGGGTATTAGCTTTATGTGCTCTAGACAGTACAATGTCCTTATATACCGAGGAAAGTGCACCAAAAGCTATTTATCATCCTTGTTTTATTAGGATGATAGATGAACATGATAAATCAAAGTGAAATAAGCACCATAGGGTTACCTTGATGAAACTTGGTGAATTTCGTCTTTCTAGGTTGTAATGTTGCATCTTGTAGCACAACAATGTATGATGGAACTAATTGTTATGAATGTGGGGTTCCGTTTATGGAAACTTTAATATGATGAGCAAATTTGGGGATTGCTGAGCCTAACTTGTATCACATATCTTTAATGGGTGAGCTTTGCTGGGGGAATTCTGTTTCTCTTCTCCGTCAGATGGATGTTATGTGTATTACTAAGACTAAATATTATTCAATTATGTTTTCATTAACTGGTTTTCTAGGCAGAATAACGCGTACAAGCATATGTTTTTATTTCCATTAAGATGTTGGATGTTTGATTGAAAGCCTTTTGTTTTCACATGTCGTATTTTGTGGATGCAAACCATCATCTCATATTTGGGTGGCAAGATAAAGATTTCTGAGAATCTTGCCGCAATGCTTGGGAGGTTGTACAGAGGAAAAGAAGTGATGAGCACAATATGAGATGGAAGTTTCAAGTAACGAGAACAAGAGGATCATGTAGCCCATATGGGTTTGGTAATCATTCTGGAATCATATTCTTGATACTGCTCATGGAATTGGCATAGGAACGAAATTAATAAATACCAACAAGCACGACCTCAAGTGGCAGCTGGGCAGGATGCTCATCGTCAAGCAGAAAGAAAAGACCAAATGGGTAGGCCTGGGAATGTTCCTGATGTTCAAAAAGAGATATGATAATTTCATTTTCTTGTAAAATGATACAAAAAGAAATATGATAATATGTAATTTCCAAAAGAATTACCTACCATGTAGTTGTTCTCTTACCATATCTATTGATCCTATGAAATATGCAAAATATGTTTAATGCTTCTAAAAAATGTTGATTTTCCATAATTATTTTATTCTATTAGCTAATTGTCATCACACTTTATAAGTGTATTGTGATATGTTTACTAATTGCAATTAAATAATACATTATTTACAGGTATGAAATTCTTGTAATACATGAATAATTATTAAAATTAATGATATATTAAAAATTGAAGAATTATTAAATAAAAAATTATAAATAATATTGAGTAGTTATTAAACAAATAAGATTTAAAAAAAATTGTATTTTAAAAAGTAATTATTAAAATTAAAAAATTATTAAATTAATATGATTAAAAAAATAAAAACAATATTACATATAATAATAAAAACGTCGAGAAAGACATTCCGCAACGTTTCTAAAAACGTCGTAAAATATATTCTGCAACGTTTCCAAAAGAACGTTGCGGATTCCTTCACATTCTGCGACGTTTTAAATATGTAGCGGAATGTTAGACAATCCGCGATGTTTTTCAAAAGCATCGTGGAATGTCCAAACTTTTAGTGACGTTTTTATAAACGTCATGGAATGTCAGTATTTTTCGTGACGTTTTATATTAAACGTTGCAGAAACCTTTTGTTTACACCACATTCGGCGACGCTTTTTTGACGTTTTTAAAACGTTGCAGAATGACATTCTGTAACGTTTTAAAAATGTCGCAAAATGCCTTATTTTCTTTGTAGTGTCTGCAAACTACGGTGGCAGATTTAACAAATGAAGTCGGTCAGTGGCGATGGAACCTCTTCCAGCACTATCTTCCTTCCTTGGTATGTATAGAGCTTGCGGAGATCCAACCTGCTGTAGAGAGCTTAGAGGAGGATAGCATGACATGGGGCCTTACACCTCATGGACGATTCATTGTAGCGTCTGCTTATGAGCGCATTGAAGGTGGACGCACGGAGGATCATAATAGCTTGTGGATTTTAATTTTGAAATGGGCAGGGCCGCATTGGATTCGCTCCTTCTTGTGGCTTCTCTCTAAGGATAAATTGCTGACAAATCAGCATTGCGTGGCTTGTCGACTCACTACGAATAGTAGTTGCCAGGTCTATGGACAAGATGAATCCAATTTGCATGCTATCCGAGATTGCTCGAGAGCAAAAGCCTTTTGGTGTCAACTTGCCCCAGAAGTTGTGGATCTAGACTTTTTCCACCGGGATCTGGTACAATGGGTGACTTACAACCTTCGAACACCTATATAAGTGAATCAGGTGGACTGGGTTACTATTTATGGTGTAGCCTGTTGGTTCCAGTGACAATGGAGAAATCGTAGCCTGTTTGACACCACTTTTGTTTGACCGGAAGCTGGGTCTCGAACCGTTATGGAGTATGTAGCATAGATAGGTAGAGCACGATCAATGGAAAGCTGCATTTTGACGAACCCGGGTCTTACTCAAGGTACCTTAGTCGGATGGACGAAACCACCTGATTCCTGGATCAAAGTTAATTCGGATGGGGCAGTTAGGCACAGCTCAAATCTTGCCACTGTGGGTGGTTTAATTAGGAACTGTCAAGAGCGGTGGTGCGGTGGGTTTCTACACCACATTGGTAGAGATTTTCCTATTACTGCAGAAATATGGGGAGTCTGCTCGAGCCTAAATCTCGCATGGACGCTAAGGTATCACCACGTGATAGTTGAAGTAGACTCCCTTGAGATAATAAACATTCTCTCCTCATTCAATATAGTTTTAACTGAGGATAACTTTTTGATGGCAGGTACCTGTGGAATTCTACACCGAACCTGGAAGATGTAGTTATAACACGTGAGTATCCACACCGAACCTGGAAGATGTAGTTATAACCCGTGAGTCGAGAAGGGAAGCAGTGTGCCAATCAACTAGCTTTTATTGTGGAGATGGTCAGTCCAGGCATTCATATGCTTACTGAGCCTCCGATGATGATTATGGAGTTACTTCACGGGACCAACGAGGCGTCCAGTACCACAGAATTTTGCGTTAGCTAGGATGGTTTTT